>JAUUDZ010288736.1:0-14611 GCA_032361705.1 Panulirus versicolor | reverse complement strand
AATTTTTATCTACATCAAGCTTTTGTTATACCCAATTTGAAAACCCCTGTGCTAAACTACTTCTTCAATTATAGTAGGGATTCACATGAAATATGAAAGTAATAAACAGTAAACTTGTAAAACATTTATGATATAGTTGGTTCATAAGGAAGTCATATTTTAACTTGTATGTTTATGCTTTTTGTCATGTTTGGGTTACAAGCAGTTATACAGTGATATATATTGTAGAGTTTCATGCAAGCAAATGCAATGTCATGTTTTTTAAAAAGCCATACACAAAAAACTAGAAGTTGAATGTGACAGCCAGGCAGAGCATTTGTTTTGCCATATTGCTCGCCTTGTTGGTGCAAGACTGGTCAAGCCATTGTTTGACCCTTATGTTATTCTGTCTTTTATTTGTTGTTTTTAATGTAGTTGTGTATTAATGTAATGGTTCATAAGCATTTTCATTGTTGACACTGCCTATTGGGATATCAAGCATATGTGAAGCACAGTAGATAATTTAATCTTTGTATTTTAATCCTTAGGATTAATGACCATGTTTGAAGCTACTTAAGCTGGTTTGCTTTCAGTGAAACAGGAAGTAACTTTGAATCAGTGTATTATACAGTGCTAGAAGCTGTACAGTTTCAGTCACATGCCATAGCATGAACTGCTTTGCTTTCTTCATGGCTGTTAAAAATAGCAGTCAATGTATGATGAATTTAAGTTGAAGGGGATAATTTGGAAAGTTAATGTTGTCGTAGATTGGATATACATAGTCATTGTACATACAGCCTATGAAGGGCATGAAATGGTTTTAGTCTCTCCTCATTCCAAGTGATTTCACTTTAAAGGCTCTGTAGTCCATTGAATCAGCATTTTTTGTATATGACAGTGAAATGAATTTTCTTAATGAGGGTGAGAAAGTACCCATGCAAGTTTAACCAGTTTTATAATTCTAAGACTAAAATCATACCCTTGCATCATACTCATCCATGTGTGGTGGATTTCTTCATAATATTTTGTTGTATACTTCAAACAGATTATCTGTAAGTAGATGTCATGTTATGTATTGACCATACGTTATGCCATACAAGTTCTCATTAGTTTTATTTTGTAGACACAAATGTTTACAACTCTTGGCTTGATGCTTTATATAACCAATATTATTGAAGAACAGAAATGCTTGAGTTTATGTATGAAGTTTAAGTGTTATGTAACAGCAGTACTTACATTTCATTACAAAATTCTTAATGAAATACTCATATCAGTGTGTTATTCTAATTGTTATGGTGATTGTTGTTCTTGTCACTTTACTGCAGATGTTGTTTGCCTGATCATTTTAAGGTATTTTGATCTGGTTTAGCAACTTAAGTGAGTTTTTGTTATCTGTATTGGCACTATGGTGAATTACGAGTACCTGTTCTCAATCACCATCAAATTCCCTACTATGAATGATGATAAAAATTCACTTGATTTCCAAAATCAAAGTATATACAGTATATTTGAAATATTTTACCTTGAAAATAATTATAGATATTTCTTAGAGTATGTTTCCATGATATATGTTTTATAAATGAACCATGTATCTTTCATATTTTAATTATCTTTTATATTTTTTTCTCATGTTCATATATTATTTAATATGGATAGATGTACACTAATATGCATGATAGAAATAAAGCAGGCAGCTGTAATGGTATGTTATTATCCGAGAATAGAAGAGTCAACTGTTTGTATCATTGATCTTTAACACCTGGTGCTTAATTACCTTCGAGGCTGGTTCCAAAAAACGTATCAGGTATCCAGCGAAAAATAAAGCTATCATTTTGATATCTCTTATGTTTCAGTGATGGTATTTAAACTAACCTAAAACATTAGTAAACAACAATAATCATTTTCTGTTACAGTATAGAGTAGAAGTTGAATAAATTTGAATATTGATATGTATTGTGTGTGGTTCAGTCTATTGGCAGCATATCAACCCTGGTATACCACATTGTTCCAGTTCACTCTATTCCTTGCACACCTCTCTCCCTCCTGTATGTTCAGGCCCCAATTGTTCAAAATCTTTTTCAATCCATCCTTCCACCTCCGATTTGCTCTCCCGTTTCTTGTTCCCTCCACCTCTGACACATATATCCTCTTTGTCAACCTTTCTTCTCACATTCTCTCCATGTGTCTGAACTATTTCAACATGCCCTCTTCTGCTCTCTCAACCACACTTTTTACTTTTTTACCACACATCTCTCTTACCCTTTCATTACTTAATCAAACCACCTGGGTTGACGGCGGACCGACTACCACAACCAAGATTCAAACCTTTGCACTCAACCCTGGGCAGCCTGTGAGTGCATCACAGTCAGGAATGCTAACCACTACACCATGGCCCACCCTCAAGTTGCCAGTGGCCTCTCAGTAATCAAGTGATGCTGCAGCTTGCCAAGTATTGTGTGGTAATTCAAAATTCTTAAAAGAAAAACTTTCAACTGAAAATGTTGGAGTTCAACTCAGAAAAAATAAAATGGTTGCACTTGCTAACGTGAGTCACAGTATATTGCATATCATTTATGTCTATTCCTATATATGAAACAGTAGGGTATATATGTATATTTCTTTAGAACATATCAGCTCTTCAGTAAATTGCAGTGGTTATTTACTTACAACAGAAGATTGTTCTTATAAATGTCCATAAATCTCCACTATGAGATTTATGTACACAGTTTCATGGGAGATTGGATTGTAAAATGGGTAGCAAGGTAGCAATGCTGCCTCAGGGGATTGGGCGTCCCTGCCCTTTGCCAGCCTATGGGTTTGGGGTTCTGAACAAGTTTTGTATGCACATGATCACCTCATGTAAATGGGTAGTTTCATAATAGGTCCACCATACACTTACTTAGGTACTTAATCTCCATTGTTTGAAGTTCATGCTTATAGTTTTATAAGAGATAAAATGTTAACTATACACTTTTTTTCTGAGCACCCATCAGTCTCTTAATATTCCAGGAAAATTAGGACCGTTGAAGGATAACCGTATCCAAGTTTGAGAATTAGAGTTTTGCAGGATGACATAATTAAACACACATGCTGAAACATTGATAGTACATTACTACCCATAATTTTGTGGAACTACTTTTTATATAATATGATACCCATGTTCAAAATGAAATGCTTACCTGGGATTAGATGCTGATAGAGGTGTGGTTTCGGTGCATTATTACATGACAGCTAGAGACTGAGTGTGAACGAATGTGGCCTTTGTTGTCTTTTCCTAGCACTACCTCACACACATGAGGGGGTAGGGGGTTTTTATTTCATGTGTGGCGAGGTGGTGATGGGAATGAATAAAGGCAGACAGTATGAATTATGTACGTGTATATATGTATATGTCTGTGTGTTTATATATATGTATACGTTGAGATGTATAGGTATGTATACTTGCGTGTGTGGACACGTATGTATATACATGTGTATGTGGGTGGGTTGGGCCATTCTTTTGTCTGTTTCCTTGCGATACCTTGCTAACGCGGGAAACAGTGACAAAGCAAAATAGATAAAAAGTTTAAGATTAAAGGTAAGACTCCTTTCATAGCTTAAGAGTTTAGAATTTTGCTGGTGTCCTGGACATGGTGGTATCTGCAGCAATGAAATTGCATATAGGAAAACAATAAACTGGTAATATAAACATTTTCATTAAACAAATTTCATTAGCCTCTTGGTCTGTAGAATTAACTATGTATTTCACCATTTCTTCTGCTGCTCTTAAATTTTAGAGGTTTCCAAGAATATTCATTGGTTTTTTCTTGTTTTGGGAGACGCAGTCCATTCCTTCCATTAAACAATTAGAGTAGTTTTACTCCACAATTTTTCTGTAATTCAAACCTCCTCCCATGTTTTATGACCTTACCTTGTAGAGGTAGGAGTTGCTTTAGGTAAAAACCCACACTCATCATCCACTCTAATACAGTGTAAGGAATCCCTTAGCACCACTTTCGTCAAAATCTATCAACTAGATCACATGTCCGCTTTCGAACAACTGACACCAAAATTCATTGTAGAAATATACCAGTATTAGAGTGGTCTCTTTGGTATTGCGTAGCTGTTCAGATTATTGTCTTTGTTGACACAGTGACATTTATGCAGTGCTCAGTCATGGATGTTGTTGGTATATATTGACCAGAATACTGAATGCTAAGATAAAGAACTTGACTGCTAGGGTTTTTTTTTTTTAGGTTCTTTTGAATTATATGTGTACATATTACCTTTCTTTGATGTTAACCCCACTGTCATAACTTTACAGGGAATGAATGCTTTTCTTTTTGGCCCAACTGGGTTCTATTTACAAAACAAGAAAAGTATAACTGACCATTGGAGCTACCAGAAGTTTTCCCAGATTAAAGCAATTATTTTTGGACTATTAGGTGTTTAATTGGAACTACCTTGACAAATATACTACACTCTGTATTACATAAAGTTGCAGTGATGAAAGCTCTTGAAATTAGCATGGATAACCTATGAGAGTTATTGAAAAGTGGAAAAAAGGGAGGTTCACAAAGGTAACTGATCGATGTTGTAGAATAATTTCTACAATTGGTTTACTGCAAACAGTAACAGTGTCTCTAATTGGTCTGGTAAGTGAATTCGATTCAGACATTGAATCCTGAACTGAGTACAAGGAGTGTCTCCAACAGTATTTTTCAGCAAATGATATAAATGATAATGTCAAGAAGAAAAATGTGTTGATAGCAATAATGGTACCTAAGACATGCAAGTTGCTAAGAAATTTGTGCAAGCCTAAACATCTTAGAGAATTGGCTTTTGAAGAATTCTCTCAAGTGTTATCTAAACATCATGAGCCAAAGCTGTCAGACACAGTAACAAGAGTACAGTTCCATTAAAGAATTAAGCTAACAGGAGTGTTTCTTAGTATATGACTGCCATGAAAGGACTAACAGAGAACTGCAATTTCAGCTCTTTGATGACAGACCTGCAAGATCAGATGTTGCATGACCAGTTGGTTGTAGTTATCAGTGATGAACAGGTTCAAGCAAAACTGCTGGCATTGGAGCGCAAGAGTGGTAAGATTCTGTTGTGCATGAAAGACTCCTATGTGGTGGTGGCAATAGAGGCAACACAAACAAATGGGTCAGACATGAAACAGCCATCATCCCTGCTTGTAGTCTCACAATTCCCATACTGTTGGAGATGCAGTGAAGTTCATCATCAAAACAGCTGTAGGGCTGGAGACAAGAGGTGCTACAACTGCCAACAAGTAAGCTATTTCTGCTTAAATGTCAGCAGTCTCAACAATAGGGTTGGACCAAGAGAGTGCCTTCATCGAGAGGAAGAACAGTGCCAAGAGGGAGAGGAGGACTACTTAGAGGAAGAGGAGAGAAAATGCATCAAATGGAAAATGTAGAAAACTAGGAAGAAGGATTAGAAAATAATAATGATGTTGAGAAAGGTATAGAGGACTGTTTTGAATTCACTTCATTGCTATATTAAAGGAGTGGAAACAAGGGTGAGATACAATTGTGAAGTGTTCAACCATTTATGAGTGGACTAAATCTTGAAGGGCAAGAGGTAGCTTTGGAGATTAGACACTAGTGCAAGTTTTACCATGATTAATTAACATACTTAAAAGAGTCTGTGTTACAAGATACAAGATACCCAGATTACAAGAGAAACTGATGGAAGATGATGTGATGTGATGAAGTCATACATAGGAGAAAGATTGTGAGTTAAAGATACTATGAAAGCCCTTGTCATGCCATGTTTTAGTATATGAGTTGCCATTAGTAGAAGTAGATGATTGACAAAATTTGTTTGGTAGGAACTGGTCACAAACACTCCAGGTTTATTGGAAGAATTCAGTGCTTAATGTACAGGAACAGTTGGATAGCAATGAAAAGTTAGTGAATTATTTAAAGATGAAGTATGCTGGTGTATTTGAGGAATGTTTGGGCACATATGCCGTAGATGCAAGTGTAAAGCCAAAATTTTTGAAAGTTCTCTTGCCTTTTTCTTTGAGAGAGGCCACAAACATAGAATTGAACAGGCTAGTAGCAAATGGAGCACTCACACCAGTGAAAGCTCGGAATGGGCCACTCCAGTAGTGGTTGTGTCCAAGCCATCCTCACAGGTTAGAATTTGTGAAGACTTTAAACTAGTAGTAAACCCATTGGCTGAGAAGGACACTTTTCCAGTTCCAAAAGTAAATGACTTATTGACCTGTTTGGTAGGAGTAAGTCATTCTCAAAATTGGACTTTAGTAGTGCTTATCAATAGATGTTACTGGGTGAAGAGTCATACAAGTATTGTGTGATAAGTGCACACATAGGTTTGCTCAGGTATAACAGATTACCCTATGGGATCAAGACTGCATCTGGGATTTTTCTTAGGGAAATTCCAGATATTCCACAGCCTTGTATATTTAGATGATATTTTGATCACCGGAAGCACTGAAGCAGAAAATAAAGCAAACTTGACAAAGGTCTTAGAGAAATGAAATGAAAAAGGTTTGAAGCTGTATTTTGACAAATGTGAGTTGTTCCAAAACAGTGTGAGTTATTTAGGACTCCAAATTTATGCACAGCACATTCACATATTAGAAAGTGAAGTATATGCAGTTGTCGGAGCACCTAGGCCAACATATGTGCAAACATTGCAATCATTCTCAGGAGGTATGAATTCTTACAGCCAAATTTTCAGGAACCTCTCTTCAGTGCTTGCCCTATTGTTAATGTTGTTAAGGAAGGGGGTGTGATGGCAGTAGTTGCAACCACAAGAAGCTGCATTTAAGAAAGCAAAGCAGATGTTATTGTCTACTGAGGTTTTGGTACACTATGATCCAGAAAGCCTCTTGTTTTAACATGTGATGTATCACCGTATGGTGTAGGGACAATGCTAGCATACCAAAATGAAGAAGGTTCAGAACAACGAATAGCCTTTGCTTCATGCAGTCTAAATGATACTGAGAAAGATTATGCACAGATTAACAGGGAGAGTTTGGCAATAGTGTTTGGGGGTGGGCTTTTTTCATAGCTATGTGTATGGAAAATCATTCACGTGAGTCACGGACCACAAGCCCATAGTTTCACTTTTACATGAACACAAGGCATTGCCCAGTATGGCTAGTGCAAGAATACAACATTGGACCATCTCACTTGCTGCTTATGATTGCCAGTTGAAATTCAGGAATGATTGTGTCAATGCAAATGCTGACTAGTGAGTAAGTTACCATTGTGGGAGAAACCAGCATCAGTACCAGTTCCCACATGTACCATATTGTTGTAAGAGCACATTGAATATTCACCAGTTGCAGCTAAAGACATCTGGAGATGGACAGCACATAACCCAGTATATGCTAAAGTTTTGTCTTTTATCAAGAAAGGCTGGTCAAAAGCTGCTCGAACTCAAGAGTTTAAGTCATTTTATGTACATAAAGTTTAACTTAGGACAGATGAAGGTTGCATAATGCAGTGGAACAGGGTAGTGGTTCCTCCAGCAGGACAGCAGAGTTTATTAAGATAACTGCACAAGGCTATTCCAGGTATCTATACAATGAAGGGGATTGCTATATCATATGTTTGGTGGCCTAATTTAGATAGGGGTATTGAAAAAATGGTAGAAACTTTTGAGATTTGTCAAAGTGAATAGAAATAAACCCTGTGTTAAGCCCCTTCATGTGTGGCCATACCCTGATAAGCCATGGGAAAGAGTACATATAGATTTTGTTGGATGGTTTATGGGGCGTATGTATTTGATCCTCATTGATGCCTGTTCAAAATGGTTATAGGTAAGAATTATAGATATTACCATAGCACTCGTAACCATTGCTGAGTTAAGGGATATTTTTACCACTCGTGCTGCCTGCAATGTTAGTGATAATGGAAGCCAGTTTACCTGTTATGAATTTGGCCTGTGTATGCAGAAATATGGGATTGACCATGTTACTTGTGCTTCTTTTCACCCTAGCTCTAATGGAAAGGCAGAAAGAGCTGTTCAAACATTCAAAAATTGGCTCAAGAAAATGAGAAAATTAGACATCAAAACAAAGTTGTCTCGGTTCTTATTCAGATATAAATGTTCACCACAGCCTGTAACTAGTAGTTTCCCAGGAGAGTTGCTAATGGATACAGATCTACATGGACCCTTTGACCTACTGAGACCAAATTTGAAAAATGATAGTAAAATGGAAACAAGAACAAAAGAAATATCATGGTAAGGGCAGACCTTTGAGGGAATTTTGGGTAAATGATGAAGTGTTTGTGGAGAGTTATGGTGGTAGGGTAGCTCGTTGGGTACCAGGAGTGGTAGTGGGGGTAACTGGACCCCTGTCATGTAAGATAGAACTATGTGATAATAGAGTTGTCAGGAGACATGTTGATTAAATGTGATTTAGAGGTGTAAAGTTATCAGAGCAGGGAGCTCGGAGGGAAGTAATCATACAGGAGTGGGTTGAGGATGGTATGAATGACACATAGCTTTTACTGGAAGGGAATGCTGAGGATTTTTCAAGGTTAATCCACATCTTGTCAGGACAAATGAGTTCTGACAAGGTGTGAGTCAGGAACCTGATAAAACACTTGAAGAACAAAGAGAGGGTAATGTCAGTTGTTCAAGCCTAGTAGAGTCTGACATATGCAGGGAGAGACCTGGAGCAAGTTCATCCTTATGGTTCCTCTCAGGAAGCCCAGTGAAAATCAAAACAAGGTCTGGAAGAGTCATGAATAAACTTGAGATTAGATTTGTAGAATATGACAGTAATATTAGTCTGGAAGAGTCATAAATAAACCTGTGAGATTAGATTTGTTGAATATGACAGTGATACTGATTAGTACAAAATTGTATGTAATTCATTGAAAATGAAACAGAAAAAAGTTGTTTTACTGTACTTATATATGATTTCAAGGAATTGTATTTTCAGTTTGTCATACTTTATTTCAATTATTCTGTATTCATGTAATACAGCAAGGAGTTAGTAAATTCCTTGATGATAAACAAGGTAAAAATGCATTGTATATATACAATGAGTTTCAGATTTAAGGGAGGAAAGGATGTCATAACTTTATTGGGAATAAATGCTTTTCTTTATGGCCCAAGTGGGTTCTGTTTAGAAAACAAGAAGAGTATAACTGACTGCTGTAGCTGCCAGAAGCTTTCCCAGAGTAAAGCAGTATACTACTATGAATATTACTCCCACTTTTTCCCAGTTTTTATAGGTTCTTTTGACTTTTAAGTGTATTACCTTCTTTGATATTAATTCCACGTTTTCCATGATATACATAACCATACCCTTTAACATCTAGAGAAATATATCTTTGTGGTTCCATCATTATCTATAGCATTATATCAGTATCTGACAGATGGGAGTATCAGCTTACTTAAGAAGTTGACTCTTTAACTGTGGCTTCCAGAAAACCAGGCTACCACAATATATGCAAAGAAATATGTGATAAAGATTTATCATACTGATCTTTAAATTCCTTAATCTTAGGATATGCATACAAAAGTATGAAGAGGAAAGCATAAATCCATTATGTACTTTAGTTTGCATAAGTAGTGTTGAAGTTTATGAATACTGTGCCTGGTTGCAGTATATGAATGCATTATGAATGCAATACTCTGCACACAATCTTAACCAGTGTTGTGGAAATCTTGACTCATATGATGTGTGTCACAGTTGATCATTAACTAAGAAATTATATGTATCACAATTTAAGGCTAAAAAGGTGCTTCTGACTTTTAATGATGGCAAGATAATTGTGGCTATAGCCTGCTTATTTAGATAAGGTATATATAGTTAAGATTGCTTATCTTTGAAAAGAATTCCAGCCAAGATATTAGTATTGAAGAATAGACTGCTCCAGGGTTCAGGGCTTCAGAAGGTTGCTTGATGCTTTTACTGGGAGGGAATGCTGAGGATTTTTCAAGGTTAATCCATTGTTAGTATTTTACTCAGAAAAATAAAAATAAAACTATGTTAAATCAGAATTATTTGTCACTGGTTGTTGAATCAGGTCATTCAGGGGTTATTGACAGTTCTAGTACTTAAGATAATTCAGGAAGTAACACTAACATGCTTAGTACTCCTCCCCTCCAAGTAACCCTCAGTCTACCCCATCTCATTCCACCACCACCCAAAACCCTCATCACCACAGTTGTCGTTGAATATCATCTAGATTGTATGCTTATAGAGCATGGTGAATTGATATTAGCTACATTGCTTTATTTGTATTCCATACACAAGATTTAGGTGCAAAAAATTTTTGCTCGGTTATGTAATACCCTTATGTGATGGGTTCCAATTGCTTGATTTATGGTGTTTGACATATAAATTTATGAAGGCGCATAACTTTGTATTGAATCAGGGGCTCCCAACATTATCATTTAGTTGTGAATCATTTATGTTACATTTGCAGCAAACCGTTTCATGTATCCATCATAACTGAACAGTTCAATTAGATATTTAAAAGTAAGTGTTTCATTAGTCTTCACCATCATCTTGATGTGATTTCTCTATTGTGCAGTTTCCAGTAAAAACTGTCATTGAACTGTCATTATCATAAGTATGGTGCCTTTTATGTCAGGAGATTTCTTCCTTTATTAGTTTTATATGAAAGCTTCTAAATGTGACAGATATCTCATTTGCACATCAGTTTATTCATTTTTTAAGATCTCATTTATATATTTATCCATGTCATTCATATTTCAGGCATACAACATTCACATCAATGGAGTGTTCCATTGCACAGTGCGATATAGACAGCTGCATAGTCTCCATGAACAGCTGAGGAAAGATTTAGGAGGCTCCACACTTCCTTCCTTTCCCCCAAAGAAACTCCTACCCCTGTCCCCTACTCAGACTGAAGAGCGTCGGATTAGTTTGGAGAAATACATTCTTCAGTGTGAGTATTTACTGGGAAGGCCAAAACTGATTGTTGAACTCAGGATGATATCAAAGGAGTATGCTTTTTTGATTATTTATCAATATGTTTATACATGTGTTTATGGGTGGGTTGGGCCATTCCTCGTCTGTTTCCTTGTGCTACCTCGCTAATGCAGGAGACAGCGGTTAAGTATAATAAAAAAAGGATATGTCAATATATCAAACTTTCATACAAAACACTTTGGCCAAGTTGTGATCCAAGCACTTGCAGACATCTCCAGCCAATTCTAGCTACACAAAATCCCAAATGTCTGGAAACTTAACATAATACCTGTCTTACTGTTATACAAACACCCTACTCTCCCTCTTCCTGCTGCTGTGTATCATTTCGGTCTTCAGTATCCAGAGTCTGTAAAAGCTGATCCACAACATAGTTTCAGACTTAGCTACTCCATCATCACTTTATTTACTTTACCCACACATAAGTGCCTTCAACCAACCATATTTCCCTTCCTGCGTAATACTAGTGGCTCTAGACATCAACAAAGCCTTTGAATTTGTTCCCTGACACATCTTTCCACCACCCTTCACAAAAATGACAAAAGATGGTTGGCCAGGTTTGTGGCTGGCCACCATGCCAATCACTCACAGTGGCTTAAACCCTAACACTCTGTAATGGAATTCCTCAAGGAAGAGTTCTTTTCCCAGCTCTCTTCAGTCTCTTCCATCATGACCTCATTACCTCCAGCAGACCACATGAAGGTCCTGTCATTTGCAGACAACCTCACAATCACCACAGTGACAACAACACACATACAGCACTACATAATACTATTGGAACAATAGCCCACTCAGAACAGAATATTTGCATCTTCACAGAAGTCCTCAGTCACTCTTTTAACCCCAGGCAGACACAAATCTAGCTCACACCTTCTAGTCATCTTAAATGGACAATCAGTCCCACAAAATACCAAACAATCTAGGCATCATATACAACACACAAATGACATTCTTTCCCAACACCAATATCGACACATAAACAGCATACAAACTAAATGCCCTCAGAATGTTGGTTGGCACCAGATGTGGACAAGAAAAATAATTCCTTATCTTTTTCATACAATATACCCACTCTTCTGTAAACTATTCCTTATCAGCCTGGCATTCCACCCTCTCGAAAACAAATATAACAAATCTGCAAGCCACAAAAATAGCATTCAGAATAATGACTGGCTGTTTAGCAACCACAAATACTCAGTAAGACAACGAACTCCTAAAGGTAATCCCACTTCAACATGTTCAGCACCCAATTCATTGCAACAGCACAAGACCCCTCCCACCCAAAACACTTCATAACTACCACCAGCTTCCAAGCAGAAGTAAAAAGCCTAACTCTGCCTCACACTTCAGCCACTTGTACTTCTAAATCCCTTCACTCCCAGCAAATGTATCTTATAATACTTACATGCTGAAATGACCTAATAAGTGTTAAACAGCCAACTCCCATCTCAGGCTTAAATGCCACCATCTATCAGAAACCATTCTCACCAGATAAACAGGAGTCACGCATTTCCATCTGATTTCTAGACATCACCTGTCCATACCTTACTATAAATATCAGTTCATCACATCACATCCAGCCTAAGATGCAAGAACCTCAGTAAAGACATCAGTCACTTACTGCTTATATGCCTTGAACTCTCCCCTCGTACATATACACATCACTTCACTTCTTGACTTACTGTCCTGTCCGGTGAATGTGGCTAGCTCTCTGAATTCTGCTGGAATTTCATAAAGATAGAAGGAACTCCTGTGGCAGGAAGGAAGTGAGCATGTGATGGGACATCTGGTTATTTGGCAGAGGCAAGGCAAGGATGAAGGTTTGTAGAGGTTCCAGGAAGATAGCAAATGATATTGGTAGGAAGTGTGTGGTCACTCTGAATGCGCTTGTGTGAAGAGTTACTGGATGAGATTGAGCATAGAATGGTAAATGTTGAGATTAGATAAAGTTAGGAATGTTTATGAGGAATGGAAGTTGTTAAGGGAAGCAGTGCTAACATATGTGAAAGAAGTGTGTGGAATTTCTTGTTAGGAGGTGGGCTTGGGAGAAAAGTTGGGTGTTACTTCCTGCTTTCTTATATACCTCTCCCAAGTCATTTGCTCTACTTCCTTGCAAGTATCGTCCAAATGCCTCACTAACAACCTTACTTCCTCATCCCACCACTCACTACCCTTTCTAATCTGCCCACCTCCCACCTTTCTCATGCCATATGCATCTTTTGCGGAAGCCATCACTGCTTCCCTAAATACATCCCATTTCTCACCCACTCCCCTCACGTCATTTGCTCTCACCTTTAGCCATTCTGCACTCAATCTCTCCTGATACTTCCTCACACAAGTCTCCTTTCCAAGGTCACTTACTCTCACCACTCTCTTCACCCCAACATTCTCTCCTTTTCTGAAAGCCTCTACAACACTTCATCTCTGCCTCCACAAGATAGTGTTCAGACATCCCTCCAGCTGCCTCTCTCAGCACATTAAAATCCTTAAGTCTCTCTTTTACACGCCTGTCAATTAACATGTAATCCAATAATGCCTTTTGACCATCTTTCCTACTCACATATGTATAATTTCCAGTGTTGTCAGGGTTATTCAGCACTGCCTTTTAACAAATTCATCTGCTGTAAGTATTTCCTTCTCATATCACATATCCTGTTATTTGAAATCTGTGCCTATTAAGTTCCACTAAATCATAAGGGGATTGTGTGCAAAGTTATGTAGCTTCCTCTGGCATAAGGTCCTGTACCATTTAGTCCACAACAGTACTTATAATCTGATTCTCATTGTTAAGGTTACATGGGAGTTCATGGTGATGAGCTGATTTCTCCACAAATGTTTCAAAATCAAAGGAAACCATAGCTATTGATTTTGCAAATCAATTACTGCTGAAAGTGGAACAAGGAAAAGTAAGCAAGTTTCTAAGATTTGCACAGTTGATGGACAATTATATTATCACATCACAACATGGGAAGATGTTAACTTTACCATGGGCTCATATATGAATATTGTACTTTAATAGATATCACAGTACTCTCTGATTTCTTACACAAGATATCAATTCAGTCTCCAGGACCTATGACACCATATGTTATAATCCATAGGGATAATAGATGAGTCATAGACATTAATATATAAGATAGACATAGAAACTTACAGTGAAATTGAAATATGTTGAACTAAGATTGATCTTACATAAATAAGTTAAAAGTGTTGAAATATCTGTTAACTGGTCGTTAACTACAATACTTAGTAAGTAATACCAAGAACAAGTCCAAGGGCTGACATACAGATTTGAAGGCTAACATATAAATGATAAAACTGACATGCAAATAAAGGGGTGACACACAACATAGATAATTATCACTGAGCATACCCCCTATGTGTTGAGAGCCCCACAGCCACCCTCTCATAGCTAAATTTTATGTAGACTAAAGGCATGGAGTATGACTTCCTCATTTATGCTGCTGTGATAAGGAGAGGCAGGAAGGATAGGAATGAGTAGGGAACCAAGATGAAGTGGAGGGATGGGAAGATAAAGGGAGAGAATGTGGCACATTGTCACCCATGGTTTAAGCTAGGTAAGGGAGCTTTATATGACGTGACCCACATGCCAAAAGATTGAAAAATCATGGGGCATCTACGAAGTGGTTTAGCACCTGAGAGAGAGAGAGAGAGAGA
>JAUUDZ010288625.1:0-16608 GCA_032361705.1 Panulirus versicolor | reverse complement strand
GGAAAAGACAACAAAGGCCACATTCGTTCACACTCAGTCTCTAGCTGTCATGTAATAATGCACCGAAACCACAGCTCGATTTCCACATCCAGGCTCCACAGAACTTTCCATGGTTTACCCCAGACGCTTCACATGCCCTGGTTCAATTCATTGACAGCATGTCGATCCTGGTATACCACATCCCTCCAGTTTGTTTATTTTGTTCACCATTAATGCCTTGATTCTTATTCACCATTAATGCCATGATTCTTTTGTTCGAAATAAGAGTGGAGTGATATCAAGTTTGTGGAAATCAAAGAAACAAGACCTCAGTGTCCTTTCTTATTTTGAGGTGAGGAAGGATTGACCTTTATGTGAGCCACACACCCTTCTTTAACTCAACACTCCCACTGGCCAGCATAAAGTTTTTAGTATTGTTTTCTTTTTAATATATCTGCTCATAAAGGAATTTTTTTCTTGTTTGGGGGTAGTTAGCAAAAGTACCTGCCACTTAAGAAATGAATGGGAGGATCTGAGGAAGTGGGCTGCCTTAGATATTTGGAATTTAATGAAGCAACATATGAACCCATAGGGACTGCAGTAAGTCAGGATGGAAGAGGGGTTAAGGTCTTGGGTGCATTAGGAAATGTATGGAAGGAAAGATTTGTGTGCAAAGGTGTTATCGGGTATTTTTGTAACCCATTGACTGCAGCTATTCTAGATATTTAGTGTTACCATAGTGTGGCAGTCTCCCCCCCCCCCCAAAAAAAAAAAAAAAAAAAAAAGTATAGTACCATTCAAAAGTTTTTCCACTCTGATATGATATCACATTACTTAAGTGCATGGTGAGATTATTAAGTGAATAAATGTTTAAGCGCCAACACTGCTAGGTATATGATGCATCCCCCCAACAACAAAATATATACACATCTTAGTATGCAGACATGTTATAATTCCCAATAAATGTTTCTCATTATTTATGTACATCTGTAGATCTTTTTTTTTCATACTTGTCTGCTGTTTCTCACATTATTAAGGTTGCGCTAGGAACATGAAGAAATGTCATTTGCTGTCATGTGCAGTGCATCCAAACCAAATCCACAACCAGGCCCCCATGGAGCTTTTCATGATTTCCTATGGCCTTCACATTGTATACAATCCATAAATATCAGCTGAATTGAAAAATATGGGTGAAGGATGTGGAAATATTGATTGAGTTGCCAGTGGTTGCTTTTTGACCCACTACACTGTTTGCAGCATCTTGCATTTTGGAATGCCCAAGACCATATATGGCATACTTGCAATCAGTTGCTGGAGATGTCCCATGCTGTATATGGTATAATAGCAGTTAATAGGTTAAATATAAAGGGAAGTATGAGGGTGTTGTGTTGGAAACTACTTGCCTAAGTACTCTTTTTTCTTGAAAATGAGTTGATCATTTGAGAAATGAGTGTCAGAGAGTGACTTGGTAGTGAACAGTTTGATTGAGAGGACAAGCCAGGCTCTGCATTAATGTTTTGAGCATATTGATGGGAGGAGTCATGAGAGACTGACAAAGAGGATTTGTGTTAGGAGCAGAGATAGCAAGAAATAGGAGAGAGAGAGACTAAGGGATGAAGTAAAGATGGCTTTGCAGTATTGGGACTTTAACCATCACAGGCAAGATTTGTGTTGGATGGAAAGGATTGGAGGGATTACTTGAGGGTAAATGTGATGTTAACCCATACCTGTGATTGTGGTATGAAGTGATAACCAAATAAAAAAAAGAAATTCCACTAACAATATTTTTTTATTCCATGTTTGTGAAGAAAGTCACTAAAAAAATAGTATATTTTGCTCCATATTGATGGGAGGGTTTAGCAGGGGAGGACCCTGGCTGGTGACATGAATATTCCTTATTTATATAAGTTTTTGATGATTGTTGGTACTACACATAAACCTGATACACTCTTTATGGTTTTTTCCTTCCATTATATTATACATATTCTAAGGCCCATGATCACAATCTTGCAACTCTGACATGACTACTGTGCCATCAGGCATACGCATCTTTACCTTGATAGCCAACCCAAGCCAGGTAATCAGTTTATCAACTGGCCCTTAGAGGAGGATGAATAGTTAGATTGACTACAGACCAACTACAGTGACCAGGATTTGAATCTGCAGGTCGACCTTGGTGGCTGGTGATTGTGTCATGTCAGTAACATTAACTGTTGCACCACTTTTTTTCTCAAAATGATCCTGAAGAGTTTATTTTGACTTTGTTTGTTAATAGATATTTTGGAGTATATGTTGTGCAACATGAAATTGTGAATTGAAAAGAAAATGTAATAATTTTAGGTACAGTATACTGTATGTAGACATACAGATATAGCAATTTTCTTTTTTTTTTTTCAAATATATAAAGGTTGTGCTGAAACTGCTGCATGTAAGTAAATAATCATAAAAGAAATCAAGCATCGACATGATGAATGAAGATGCGCGTAGATGGGAGGGTGTTATCACCTGGGGTGGATGGTAGGGAGGCATGGCTCTCTGCCAAACGTATGAACAAAACTGTTCTGATATGGTATATGAATGTCTTAAACGAGTATTGATATGTATTTAAGCTGAAATTATATGACTTGCAATCAATCATATGTCATTGGCTCATGAAATCCCAGAAAGAGTAAAGTTGCTCACATGCGGATTGCATATGAAAACCTTAAGAGAGTTAAATGTAGTTTTATTTTACCAGTAACAAACAGATGATTTATGGTTTTACCACTTTTCTTACTTGTGGTAATCTGGATGGATAGTTGGCAACCCACAAATTCTTTCACACATATGCTCGTACAACTTTAGTCCTGCAAGGTGGTAGTTATGGTTGGACCTTCTTTCACTTTCTCCTGTTTTCATCGATTGGACTTTGGTCAGTTTCATCATCCACATATCTGTCCAGTGTTAGAGCTTGTCCAAGTTTATATTGGTTATCAAAGCTGGGTACACCTTACTACTTTCATAACTTGAGCATCTTGCACATACATATTCTGATATGATTTAAGTCTCTATAATAAGTCATTTACATATGTCAGGAATAACAACATTGCCAGGACTGAGCTTTGTGAGATGCTCCTTGTTACTTCGGCCCAGTTTGAAACAGCACCTCTGACATGCTTCCTTTGTTCCTTTCTGTTCAGATAATTTTCGATCCATCAAAGGAGTCCCCCTCTTATGCCTGCCTGAGAATCCACTTTTCTTACCAGCCTCCTGTGTGGGACAGTGTTGAATGCCTTCTGGCAGTCCAAGAACACACAATCTACCCACTCATCTTTTTTGTCTAGGTCAGTGCTCACTTTACCTTAGAAATCTAGTAAATTTATTGTCTATTACCTCTTACATATAAACCCCATCTTCTTCTCTTTTTGGTGATATCTTCTTTGTAAGCTGTGATTCATTTGGTTTCTGTTTTTCTTTACCAGTCTTTCAAAAATAGATTATACTCAACAAAGTTACTTTCCTGCTTTTATTTTTTTTATCTGACATGCCACAGGCAACTGAATGCCCTAATCTTGGCCATCATTTATATATATTTCCCTTCTCCCTTTCACACTTCTTAGCCATTTCCCATGTAAACAAGTTAGCATCAGGGAAGGATAAAGAAAAGGCCTCATTTGCTTACAATCATTCTCTAACTGTCATTTATAATACACTGAAACCATAGACCCCAATCCACAACCAGGCTCTATGAACCTTTCCATGGGTTCCCTTGACTGCTTCAAATGCCTTAGTTCAGCCTAAGTTTCTTCCTCCATATTTTGCTGTACTTATTTGTTGCTCCCTAGTATCTCTCAGTTGCTGTGTGACTGCAAGGTTATCCATATCTCCATAATTCATACCTAAGCCCTTTTGCTCATTGGCTATTTCTGTTGTTCCTTGTTTCTCTGTTTATAAACCTATCTCCACTATTTGTTTTCCACCATACCTTATCACCTAGGCCACCACAACCTGGTTGCCACACCTCTCACAACCACCACACCCTTCCTTCCTGGTCTCAACACTCTCTCACCACCAAAACACCCTCCTCCCGGCTATCATACCTTTCTTCAGCATTCAGGGCAGGTGGTGAGTACTGTGCACTATCCCTGGTGCCATGACAAAATCTAGTAGATAGTTTTAGGAAGGTGCAGTACTTACACCGCCAAATATCTCTCTTCCTGGCCATGACACCCTGAACATTGAACTGAAATTGTTATGTAGTATGACATGTCACCCCAGCCATTTTCCCTCTTCATACTTCCAATGTTGCCAGTACATTCTTTCCCTCAGCAGTAAAATATTTTCATGAAAATGCATCACTCTGGCAGCTTTCAATTTCTATCTTGCCAAGCAAATGGATGAATTGTTTAACTGTGTACAGTGTTAGTCATCTTGCGCTTGGCAGTTACCTTGGTAGGGCTACAAAGAGACAGGCCTGCCAGTTGATAGTTTAGATACTTCTATCTGTCTATATCTCTGACACCTGTTCCATTGTGGATCTCCCTCAAGGAGATGGCCACAGCAATAGAGTCTCCATAACTAGTGAACTCCAGTGTGGGTTTTTAGCCTTTAGTGCCTCACCCTTAACAGGCTATTGGCAGAGGGCAAGTCTAGTGCAGTGTTTTCAGAGGTTTCGACTTAATGTTCCTCCAGACTACTTCTCCCTAATAATCCTGCCTAGTGTTTGTACCAGCTACTTCTATTTAATGTTTCTGCCTAATGCTCCTACCTTAATTTTCCTTCTTACTAATCTCTGTATTGCTCATACCATTTTGCCAAAAGGCAGGGCTCGCATATAGCACTCGCCACTTTTAACTGTTTAGGGTTTTTGTTCTACAGTCTTTGTCTTATAGTCATCACTTTTTAGTCATCTCTTTTTTTTTGGGGGGGGAGGCAGATGTTAGAAAGCCAAAGAGCATAAGGAAGTAGTGTGGAAGAGATTTTAAGCAGATCATCAGCCAACCAGTTTTTGAAAGGTATAATATAAGAAAGCAAGGACTTTGGATGAAAATTTCTGTATGTTTGCCTCTTTTTAGACCATTGTTTTTGTATTTGGGACTTTAAGAAATGCTGTGGTGGGGTGTAGCACTTAAATCTGTTCTGGTAGGGTTGGTTTTGTGGGGTCACTCTTAGGGTTGAGTTTCCGTGGTTGGTTAGTCACTTTTGCATGGTGTTAGATAAGAAGAGTTAAATATCAATCTGGAGAGAGGTTGGAGGTGACGGCAGCTTGGGCACCTGAAGCTGACATTGGGTAGGGGGTTTCTTCAAATCTCTTTTGGTATCAAGTGTTCATTGTATGGTCTGGTGTAGAATTGGCTCTGGTGGGTTAGGATGTATTTTCTGGTTCAGTATTTTTGAAGTAGAGAGCGACGAGAAATGCATCATCGCCATAAGAAGGGACATCGACAAGCTCCCAAGTTGGACTAATACATTGGTGATGAAACTCAACCTGGGTAAACGCAAAGTAGTGAGGATGGGACATGGTGAAAAGAGGCATCCATATTAGTGTGATCTAACAGGGAATGAGCAACAGGAATCTCTGTGTGAGAGACTTGGGGGTTGACATTGTTCATTTCTTTTTACTAGAATGCCACATCAAGAGAAAAGTAAAGGAGACAAGCTGTGTGCTGGCAGATATTGAGATTTTGTTTGAGTACATGGATAAGGAAATTTATGGCAAGTTGTTTACAAAGTGCATAGGACTCAAATTAGAAAATGCATCTTGAGTTTGGTCACAGCACTGAGAACTAAGAGAGAAGGTCTCAAGAAGGGTAACAAAGATGGTGCCAGAATTGAGAGAGTTGAGTTACAGGATGCTGTTAGAGTCTGTAGATTTATCCACAATGGAAGAGTGAAAATTAAAGAAAGACTTGCCGCAACCTTCAAGTTTCAAAACTAGTTTTTGGTATTTACAAGTGCAGATCTTTGTGTAATGAAAAGGTGGAGCAACCAGAGGCCTTAACAAGAAACCAGGCAAAAAACTTTTTACAAAAGACTCAGAAGCACTTTTTTGATATCAGAGTTTTGAGTGAATGGAAAAGCAAATGATGATATTGTGAATGCTGACAGTGTTCAAAAGTTAAAAAAACTTGTATGACAAAAAAAAAATTAGAGAGATAGGTTCCCATGATTATAAAAATCCATCCCCTTTTTGTAGTTAGTTATGTAATCCCAAGACCCCTTGTAATGGGGCTCCAGTAGTATCAAGGCTGGTGTTATATTGGACAGGGTAAGGTTGACTTCTTCAGGAAGAATATTCTTGACGATACTGTAATCCTTTCTGTAGAATAATAGTGATACAACCCCATCTCTTTTTTGGTCTTCCCCTTTTCCTCATATCAGCATCCATGCTACCATAAATCATCATGAGCCTGTTTTCTCCCTTATATCTTACATGGCCAAATCATCTTGAGAGGCCTTTATCCGTACACCTTTGTAGTTTCTTTACAGTACATGTTGCCCACATTTTGATTTTTTACTGTCTGTATATTTCTTATTTTATCTAGACTGTGTGGGTTTTTCAGTTTTTCTCCTGATACTTTCACCTGTTTATACATTACTTTTGAAAATTGAATGGACTTTCACGTGATTATACATTACTTTTGAAAATTGAATGGAACGAGCACTTCATCCCATATGACATAATTGTAACTGCACCTCTTGTGCTCTTTTTCATGACTGTACTTTTCACTCTAGCCTTCCTACCTCCATCATAGTGATCATTAATCCCAAATAACAACTTTGAAATCTTCATATAAGTTGACTTCATATAGATTGGTATAACTCTGTTGTCGTCCATCCCTAGCTCTTACCCATACATGCATAATCAAAGAACCCTACCAGTCTTTCCAACACTTCTAATTCAGTCTTTCCAACACCTCTAATTCTATTATGGGGTATGCTTCATGTATTTATATTTCTTCCGTAGTTAGTTCAGGTTTGGTCAAATAAGATTATTTTAGGTTTGGCATTGGTAAAATTCATATGATGGTCATTTGGTCAGTGAGATTATGAGAGCCTTTACTATAGATTAGATTTTGTTTTCCAATTTGAAAGCTTCAGCTTCTATGACATTTGTTATTTAGATGAAGGATGTATTTGTCCTCTAAACACATTTCCTAATTTTTTAAGATTTTGTACTGGATTCATTACTTGGGTTACTGTTTTTTAAATAATTTGCATAAGATATATCCTCTTGAATAAGCAGATGCTGTAGGTATGAATGATGGATGTAAACAGAATGTGATTTTACTTTTATCTAACACCCTTTTATTCCACAGTATGGTGACACAGACATCAGTGGAGAATCAGACACGGATGAACCCAATCAGCGGTCAGTAGACAAGTATCTGTGTTCCAGAAGACACACTGTTGGTCCAGGAGACACTCACCATGAAGAGGTATGTAGCCAGTATGCAGAAATATTTGTCTGGGATTTGCCATAGACAGGTACTCCTTAGAATTGCACTTTAAAGGGACACAGTGATATGTTGAAGTAACTGTTTATCATCTACCATATATTTGAAGCATCATGAGAGGTATTATAACCTCCCTCCCTCTCCCCCACCATGAACATCAGGATATGTACCGCCCAGCATGCGGTCAACTTCAAGATAATAAGGTAATGCAAAGGGACAAAGTGTAGGTATTTAAGATAAAGGATGTTTGCTCTTATATTCATCAGTTAGTTAAAACATGTAGTGTATGCTAATGTTTGCAGTTTAATTCAGCTGTTTTATTGAAGTTCTAATCATGTAAATTTTGTGGTAAGATGGTAAATGAGCATTATGCATACTTTTTTCTTCTTCATGCATGCCATTTTAGCATGACTGTTTGCCAGTAGAGTGCCCACCTGCCTGGCAGTTGTTCTTCAAAATGGAAAGCCAGCAAAATGATTGAGTGATTTTTTGCTTGAGGATGAGTACTCTTGTGCCTTTCAAAACATGCAGTCATCAAGATGAGGGTGACCATTTACTACATCTTCAATAATGTGAACCAATTTTTAGTTCACCTGGAGATACAGTCATAACTTTTTGTCCAGTATTGTTGTATCCTGTTTGTGTGTAAACTTTCAACATTTTCATCTTTTCTAAAACCACTTTGTTAGATGAACCAAACTTTACAGAAATGATCTGTTGGTGGGGTTGTATCATTAGATGAACCAAACTTTACAGAAATGATCTGTTGGTGGGGTTATATCATGTTTTCTCATTTCATGCTAATGAAGCATGTAACATTGGCTCTAAATGGACAAAATTTTGTAATTGTTCTTGTCTGCAACCAGAGAAGAGCACTGTTACATTTAGTTGCAAATTTCTATGCCCTAAACTTTGATTAGCCTGCAGAAAAATAATCAGGCATCAAAATTATGCATTAGATCACCTTGGAGGGCTGATGTCATGTTCCCTTGCGACCCCATCCTGTCACTATGCATTACATAGACTGGATTTTTTTTGGACTCATTTGATGATGACAGCCAGCTATCTGATTTGGAGATATCAGGAAACCATAATGAGAGTACATTTCAGTACAAAATTAGAGGAAGACTTAGTATCCAATCAGAGTGGGGGATAGTGAGAGAGACAATGATGCATTGAGTTCAAAGGGTATGCACTTGGTTTAAGTGATGGCTTATGCATCAAAATTTAAGAGCCACAGTGTTGCCCCAAGACTTAAATGTTTCTGGCTTGCTGAACATAAATAGCTTTGGGTGTATAGATGGTTCACATTTTTATTTCTTTTTTTTCAGACTTATTCACAATTTCCCACAACATGAGTTAGTGCCAGGAACACATAAAGAACAGCTTTATTTGCCTACTTCCTTCCTAGCTCTCATGCATAATGAAGGAAAACCAGAGCTCCTCTGTTCATATCCATGCTCATCAGACCTCACCATGGTATCTTGACTGCTTCATGTACCCTGGTTCAACTGATTGCCCACATGTTGCTCCTGCATACCAGATTTTGTTAGTTTCACCTATCCTGGGAAGAGACTGTAAATCAAACAATTTGGAATGCCTCTAAAGTATAAAGCCTAGTTCCTGTGGAATTTTACTTGCACTTTTACTATTTCTCGTTCCTATATTTGACATAAACACGAATGTAGGCCACAGTTACATATCATCCCATGCAGGTGATTTTAGAATAAGTTCAGAAAATTATCAGTTGAAGGCACTTTGAAATTACAAATAAACTTATGTCCCCCATTGAGCCACTGATAATAGTTTGCTTTTTGATGATCAAAAGTTTTGATTATTATAGTGGGGAAGTGAAGAAATGAAAAAAGTACAGAATACCAAACAGAAATGAACTCCATCATATGTTAGAAGAATGGTGTAAAAGACCTCAGAATGATTATGGTAGATGTCCCTGCTTATAGTGAACACCAGAGAGCAACAGTTGCCACTTCCATAAAGATTGAAGGCTAGAAATGGAAGGCTTTTAAGACAAGAAGTAAGACAGTAATGATACTCTTCAAGGCACCACTACTTCCCCTGTTAAAGTACTGCTTTGTAATGCCATCATTTTTTAGGATTAGCAAAAGTTGCAGTTGGAAAGTGTGCAAAGGTTTCACAGCCTGCATTGAGAGTTACTGAAAATGTTGGTACCTGAGCCAAGAGGCTTTGGAAATCTCTTTTGAGACACCCAGACAAAACCTTTGTTTCCAGTTTAAACTCAGTGATGGCTTAAGTTTATGTTATTAATCTGGTTGAAAGAAAACATTTACTTTTGTTTTGGTTGGACAGTAGTGGAACTTTTGGTCATAGAAGGCCTTGTGGGTTCCAAATGAAACTTTAGTTTCCATTCTAAGTTCAACATCAGCTTAACTTTGATTTGCAGGCATGACTGAAATGGAACAGAACCTTGGCCAAGAAGCTGTGTAAGTCCCTCATGAACCTATACAGAACCTTAATGTCTGGTTTAATCTCAGCTTAAACTTTTGTTGTAGGTCTGGCTAAAATGGAACTTCAGTTTATATTCAGCTAGGCAGCAAAAGAACATGGATCAAGAATCTTTGAAATCCAGCTATGGATCCTTGCCCTTGTTTAAGGTTCATTGGGCTCCAACCAACTCCCTTTGGTACTCATTGCCTTAATTTCCATTCTGGTTGTGTGGTTAGACAGAACTAAGAGGAAAGCTCTCCTTTTCCCCTTGTAGTTGTTATGGGGTGCTTCTTAGATCCTTTGGTATACAGATGCTGAATCATGTGTACTTATGTGGAACCATAGTTAAGGGAATTTCTTACCTTTGCTTTTAACCCAAGTATTTTTGACATAGTTCTTTTATGAGAGAATCATTGTCAGTACAGGTAGCATTTTTGATAGTAAGCTTTTCATTTAGGCAGTTTTCATCTGCATGACCTTTTATGATTGCATTGCTTTTAGTGGCAGCTTCTTTTATGACCTTACCTGTAGGAAACTGGAGCTACTTTAGTTTTCATATCTTATAAATTTGAACCTTTTGTAACTTTTTTATATTTTTTTGGTAGAGGTTGGTTTTTGCTGTATCTCCACCTTCATAAAAGTGTTTGATAGGTGACATTTAGATAGCGTGGTGATAGCAGTTATGATGCATGAATTCACCTGCCATCTTAGCTTTGAGCATGTTTTACCCCTGTGTTATTCTGCTTCTACTTCTGAACTTGAGATTCAGCTCGTACATACCATGTATGGAGGATGTTGTTTCCTCCTGGCCAAGTTTTCACTTTAGCAGGACTTGACTGGCTGTACTAAAATTATTGCAGTTGGTAGCCTTTACTTTTAGAGTGCATCCCACTAGTTGGATCTCTCACTGATGTTGTTCAGTAGCTTCTCCATAAGGAAATTCAGGGAAGATTGATATGAAAATAAGATTGGAATTGACAGAAAACAAATCCCTAAATGGGTGTTTGGAGAATGAAACAAAGATACATGAAGAATGCAAGCAGTCACAGATAGATGATTTTATTATTGATTCTGAAGGGGACACTGGAAATATGGGGAGCAAATGTGAAATATGTGCCTGTCTTATGCTGAATATTGTAGGTGATGCACTGCACATATGTGCTACAGCAAAAGGATTGTATTTTCCATGAAAGATAAAGGAAATTGTACGGTACATATAACACCAAACATGTAAAGTTTTGAATACTGTACAGTTCATTGCAATAGGAACTATTCATTATGATGAGTGATTATTTGCTGGCAAGTGTTAGCATCCCCACAGCCAGTCTGGCTTTCATTAGTAATGATGAACACCCTGCATTATTTACAT
This sequence comes from Panulirus versicolor, assembly GCA_032361705.1. Lineage (NCBI taxonomy): Eukaryota > Metazoa > Arthropoda > Malacostraca > Decapoda > Palinuridae > Panulirus > Panulirus versicolor. The sequence goes on along the minus strand of JAUUDZ010288625.1, from coordinate 5,358 downwards.
TGTTATATTGCATTATAACCTCCTGTACCTACAACATCCATGGTTGGAAAGTGCCCAATGAGTCTTATGCTTATGGGAAGAAGGGGAGCTGGAAGAACATCAAGCTAGAGGCAAACTTACATCATAAGGAGTCATAAGAACCAGTTTTAGTATCTCAATATAAACGACTACAACCATCAAGCATTCATTCAGGTTTTACTAACGTGAGATGCAGTTAAACTTACTTTGAATCAAAGTTTCCCATGCAAAAATGTGACTTTTAATGGAACTATAAGATTATCACTTTCCTTTCCATATTCTTATGGATCTCCTGGAACTCTGTATCATATATTGAAGATGGAGTAGGTGGCTCTTCCTTCCTTACTGATTCTAGAGGGTTCATGTGTGAGGTTTGGTCACTTATGAATGGAAGACTATTGATAGTTCAGTTATACATGAAACTGATTGACTTTTTACCTTCCTATCTGCTCTGAATAACCACTGCCAAGCATAGCAGGTGCACCATAAATACAGTCATTCTAACATGACCATTTGCAGTGAGAAAAAACCTTGCTCCCTTCTCCCTTATTTGGATTTTGGGGCAGACTTGGGTTTTATTTCAGAATGCCTTATTCAATGCATATGTTTCTGTAGAACTTTGAGCATAGAATTAATATGAAAACTTTCTTTTTTTCTGAGGTATTTTATTGCATATTGTGCATTTGACTGCTGCATGGGGTTTGTACACACTTGGTGGGAGGTTGGGATTAAATTGTCTGGATTTTCATAAGTTTATAACCAGAACAATTTTGTATGCAGCATAGGAAGAGCTGTTTTGATTAGTCTGGCCGTTTTGGTAATGAATTTTAAATAAAGTAAATAATTTGAATGCTATGTTCTCTTTAGGGATACAGAACTTAATTTTCATTTTGTCTACAGGTTATGGAAGCTCACATGCGAGGCCAGCTTCAGTTATTAGCACCAGGAGGTGTAGGAGTGATGAGTGGCTACCAGACTCCTCCAATGTCTCTATTGCCTCAAACTAACCTGCCTCAGAATCTTCCTCTGGTACAAAACCTTCCACCACAGAACTTCTCTATTAAAGACCAGCATCTTCTTAAACCACCACCTTTCATGCATGCAGGTTAGTCTCTGCATATTCCATATTTTGCCAAACCAGCAGAGCAATTGTCACATTGGTCTGCAGGTGAATATTTTCAATGGCCTTTTAATGAGGTGGATTATTTTTTGAGCCAGAGTGTGAGATGAGAGTGCTACAGCTTTAGTTGCTTGTCTATATTATGTTTTGAGCTGTATATTTTAAGGTAACCCAAAAGATTATAGCAAAGTAGATCCCAACACCACTAATATTGACTAGTCATGAGCAGCTGGCCTCTTATGACTATCCATCAGAGTTAATGTAATTGGTCCCACTTCTTGATGTCATATATCAAAATCTGGTCACTGGATGGGAGTGGTTTGCTGCTTTTGTCTTGCACTACATTTGTATTGAAATGGAAGACTTGAATGCTGAAAAGGGAAGCAAATGATTGCTATTTCCTCAGAATGCAGTCAGAAGCTAAACACACATTTCTTATTCATTGTTATTGTAAATTTGGCGCTGTTTATGTTTATGTTCTCATTTAAGTCCACAGTATGAAGATGGGTATGATGAGCTTATGAGATCATATTTTGGCATGTTTTAAACTGGGAAATCATATTCCAACAAGTGAAAAGAAACAAATTCAGAGAAGAAAAGTGCTAGTTCTTATAGTCGTGGCATGTGTAATATCAGAGATTAAAATGACTAAAAAGAGAAGGAAAATATAGTTGAGATGAAAAGAGATGGCCAGTAAAGATTATGTTAAATGAAGTTTATTAGCCAGGTGGTATTAAATTTACATTGAGAAACATGCTGACTGTGAAGACATGAAAGGCTTTTGCATCAGAAATCTCCTTAGGGAATCATATATGGAGCCATAGGTACTCATAAGTCATTGTTGATGCAGAAGATATCACTGGCATTTGTGGCTATAGATATTGGAATAAGTGTAGTGCACTAGCCCATAGTAGTCATACTTTTAGGATTCATACTGGTTATTTTATACATCTGGCTTTGCAAGTGTTTTGTTTTGAATCGTTACTGACTAAGTTGTGCATTTTTGCATTGCAGTGACTGTAAATGTTACAGATGAAAGTGAGTGGTTGTACAAGAGGAGGCCAGAACACCAAAATCCTGTTTATCTTGACCCCACTTTCCAGGATCTTCATATGGAACAGACAGAAGATGTTCAGATACATCAATCAATTCATGAATAATGTGCCACATGCATCTTGAGCAGCAAGTGCATATGCTGGTTGACAGAGGCTCATTCAGTTGCATTTCATCTATAATTAATTATAGCACTGCATGCCATATCCAGTACTGGTATTACATATCCAAGGCATAAAGATACAGTATGTCATATAGTAAAAAGCAAACACTTTCTTTAACTCTTTCAATATAAAGTCCAGTAAAATAATATCTGTTTGATGATGATTGCTACTACAACCATTAAAATTTTTTCTTTTCTTTTTGGTAAATTAATTCAGAGACAATACCCATGAAATCTGAAATCAGAAATGAATAAGCAGTTGTTGTCCAGATTTATGTGGTGTGGACAAAAAAAAACAAAAAAAACACAATTCTCAGTTCCACAAATTTCAGTTTAATGGATACTCGATATGTTTAACCTCATATTTGTGCTGCTTATTCATTGGCCTTGTCAGGTCTAACCTCGTATTTGTGCTGCATATTCATTGGCCTTGTCAGGTTGCTGTAAGGTCATTAACTCCTGTGAATGAGCCTCTGCCATCCTCATTTACTTTATGATAATCAAAATTGGTGAATCTTATACTGGCTAAAACTCTGTGAAACCCCCTGACTTAGCAAGTTCTCTCAGATTCTCAGAGGGTTTTGCCTATGGTAGAGAAAAGGCATTTCATCCATCACAACCTACAATTTTATTGATTATTGGGATTGAATAAGATTGTTCTAGGTAATTGCAGCTAGTTAATTAGTACTTTTGACAGTCAGACTTTGATAAAAACTGTATAAGCACATACAGCAATTTTCATTTCAGCTGGGGGCTTGGGAAGGCGAGCATCAGATGGAGGAGCCAATTTGCAAATGTTCTTCCAGCGGCAGTTGCCTGAAGGAGGTTGGAGTCATCCCAATAGTCAAGAACAAATCACTCAGGTAGGAACCAATTGTTTATCTGATATAGGTCATGTAGGTTGTGCTAATTATTGCAGTTATTCACCACTTCCTGTCTCAGTGAGGCAATGCCAGGAGCAGATGAACAACAGCCTCATTTGCTCTCATTATGATGTTCCATAATCAGAGCGTATCATTGAGAGTCAAGCCCCTCAGACTGTTTGCTGTTTTTCCAGACCACTTCACATTCCCTGCTTTAGCCTACTAACAGCATGTTGCCTACTGTACACCACATTGATCCTGGTCATTCTGTTCTGTACACTGCATTGATCCTCATCATTCTGTCCCCTGCATCCCTCTAACACTCCTAAATGTTCAGGCCAAAATATCTTATAGCCTATTCATCCTACTACCTCCTTGTCACCCCCTCCCCATACTTGATTGCCGTTTCCCACTTTAGTGAGGTAGTTCCAGGAATAGATGAAGAAAGATCACATCCGCCTACATCCATACACAAGCTGTCATGTGTAATGCAACAAAGCTACAGCTTCTTTAAATGCATGCATCCAGGCCCCATAGACCTTTCCATGGTTTACCCTGGACATTTCACATGCCCTGGTTCAGTCCATTGACAGCATGTTGACCCCAGTATACCACATTGTTCCAATTCACTTTATTCCATGCTTGCCTTTCACCCTCCTGCATGTTTATTCCCCAATCATTCATAATCTTTTTTACTCCATCATTCCATCTGCAGTTTGGTCTCCTTGTTCTCCTTGTTCCCTCCACTTTTGACACATATATCCCCTTTGTCAACCTTTCCGTACTCTTTCTCTCCATATGTCCAGACCATTTCAACACACCCTCTTCTGCTTTATCAACCACACTTTATTTCCACACACCCTTTCATACTTACTCAGTCAAACCACCTCACACCACATGTTGTCCTCAAATATTTCAATATATATTTATATTTATTTTACTTGATTTGCATTTCCCGCATTACTGAAGTAGCACCAGGAAACAGATGAAGAAAGACCCATCCACTCATGTACACTCATATGTGTACATATACACACATACATATATATGTATTTTTTCATAGATATTAACCATTTCCTGTGTTAGTGAGATAGCATAAAGAACAGAGGACTGAGCCTTAGAGAGTGAAGGCATGTACAGAGCTTCAGATTGGGGAAGAGCAGTGTGATTTCAGAAGTGGTAGAGGATGTGTGGATCAAGTGTTTGCTTTGAAGAATGTATGTGAGAAATACTTAGAAAAACAAATGAATTTATATGTAGCATTTATGAAAGGCGTGTAAGGAATAGAGTGAATTGGAATGATGTGGTATAACGGGGTCAACATGCTGTCAATGGATGAACCTGGGCATGTGAAGCATCTGGGGTAAACCATGGAAAGATCTGTGGAGCTTGGATGTGGAAAACGAGCTGTGGTTTTGGTGCATTACTCAAGCCAACTAGAGACTGAGTGTGAACGAATGTGGCCTTTTTTGTCTGTCTCTGGCGCTGCCTCGCTGGAGGCGAATATGTATGAAAAAAAATATATATTTTATATTCATTTACTATACTTAATCACTGTCTCCCGCATCAGCGAGGTAGTGCAAGGAAACAGATGAGGAATGGGACAACACACCCAAATATACGTGTATATGCATAAACACCCACACACACATATATACAAACATATACATTTCACCATATACATACACGGACATATACATATATACCCATGTACACATTCATACTTGCTGGGAGGGGGGGAGGGGGGTGGCAATGGGAATGGATGAAGGCAGCAAGTATGAATGTGTACATGGGTATATATGTATATGTCTGTGTATGTATATGTGCATGTGTGGGTGTTTATGTACGTACATGTATATATAGGTGTGTTGTCCCATTCCTCATGTTTCCTTGTGCTACCTCGCTGATGTGGGAGACAGTGATTAAGTATAGTAAATAAATATCAAATATGTATCCTTTTTTCATACCTATTTGTCTCCAGCGAGGCAGCGCCAGAGACAAACAAAAAGGGCCACATTCGTTCACACTTGTCTCTAGTTGTCATGTGTAATGCACCGATACCACAGCTCCCTTTCCACATCCAGGCCCCACAGACCTTTCCCTGGTTTACCCCAGATGCTTCACATGCCCTGGTTTACCCC
>JAUUDZ010288624.1:15842-28841 GCA_032361705.1 Panulirus versicolor | reverse complement strand
GAGAGAGAGAGAGAGAGAGAGAGAGAGAGAGAGAGAGAGAGAGAGAGAGAGAGAGAGAGAGAGAGAGAGGAAAGAAACTGGACAGTTATCACGGAGCGAGTCCATCACCTCGTTCAACACTGACGATTTTGATGATATCGGATGACCTGTAAACAAAAGCAGACTCGGTCTATGGCCTAGAAAGTTGGCTCATGGCCTTGAAAGTTTGTTCACGGCCTTGGTAGTTAGCTTATGGCCTTAGGAGCTGGCTTATGGCCTTAATATTATGCTTATGGCCCTGGATGTTGGCTAATGGCCCTTGCAGAAGGCCCATGACCTTGGAAGTTAGCTGGCTCATGGCCTTGAAAATTGGTTCATAACCTTGGGAGCAAAGTCATAGCCATGTCTTTCAATAGGCCGACCATCATCTACACTTTCTTTACTCATTATTTTTGTCGTAGTCTCAAGACTTGGATGTAAGTAACTCACAGTAACTTTGGACCTGGACTTTGACCACCTGACCCTTATATTTTAAGGTCATACCATCGTGCTCAAGTGTTTGTTAAACCTGGTCTCCTGTGAGGCAACTGCTGACAACAAACCTTCCTGTCAGCACATTCTCTCTCTCCCACTTCCTGCCGTCCACATAGACTTCCTTTTCATCGTGGTGTCAACAGTGATCACCTACTTTCACTCCGACCTAACACATTCTCTCCTGACGCCTCAAACTAGGCCAAGTAAGCAAGCAAACACCTCCAGAGAACACGTACGTTAGCAATCACTTTGCCTTGACGACTGAAGCTGCTGGTAGAATGGTGTCAAGTTCTTATTTTGAGCTTATAAGTACAATGAACGTTTGCCTAAGTCCAAGTGCTTAGTCAGTATCTAGTGTATTTAGTGCTTCATGTATGCGCTAATTATGTGTTTGCCAAAGGTCTTGTGGCTGGGTAAGGTATTCACTGCAAGTGGTCAGCGAGTGAGGCGCCTGCCTGCTGGAATTTCCATAGAATCGTGGAGAATGACACCTCCGACCAGACACTGTCGGTACCCACCAGGAAATGTCAACAGAATACGGCATAGACCACCTCGATGTAAATGAACAGTTTCTCTGCAACGTTCCAATGAACGGCCTCATGTCTTTAGGTTACCAGTCCGAGGTTCTAGTGATCAACCGTGTAAGAAGACCACTAACAGCCATCCGCGTATCGTTATCACCTGTGTATAACGACTTGTAATCAGCGACGACCCTCTGCCGTGACCATTTCTTCCGAACGAAAGCATTCTAAGGGACAAGGTGTGTGAAACTGTCTTAATGGGGATCGAATGCGCATGCCTCCCTGTCATAGACGAATAAGGAAAGACCCATTCAGCTATGTGCGTTACCGATGATGTAATTCTTATATTCCTTTCGTTCTAGCCCCCATCATGCCTCTTAGCTACGTGATCTGATGAAAATACGATTAACACTTCCGGGATGTTTCGTCCCAATGTTGATCACTATCGGTCACCATGCTTGTCTTAAGGTTCCTTCATCCCGCTTCTGGGGACCTGAAAAAAACCCTTCAGTAGTGGAGTGGTCATACTCTAAACATAAGACTCGAGCTACATCCTGATTGTCTCTTGTTACAGTGGCAAACCAGGAGACTTGCTTTTATCTAACACAACCAGCAATACTGCTGCGAATGTATCATCAAGGTCTCACAGAAAAAAACAGACGATCAAACCAGTTTTCTCACCCTTACTGAACATCGAGGACTCAATATGATGATTAGTATGACAACCAAGCCTTTTGTTAATATGTTTATTATTTCCTCCACAGGTCCTGTGAAGTAAGAATACCACGCTGCTGTTAACGTTGCCCTTTGTATCCACGTCCACAGGTTTGGACGACGAGGGTGTGTGTGTGTGTGTATGTGTGCATCACGATGCAGAGCCACTCGGCCCAGACCCTCTGACGGACGACCCACCATCATGGCTCGCTCTTTCCCGCTGAGGAAACCAGAACTCGCGTCCCTCTTCACCTAAGAGAACCCGACCCTGAGACGTGTCTGAGGAAAACCCGCCGTGTCTGAGATGAAGATGGCGACCCCAGTCTCTCTCTCACCCTCCGTCCGGATCTTCGGCTTCGCGTGGGTGGCGTGGGCTGTTCTCTGGAGCCTCGTAGGAATGGTCCAGGGTCAGTTTGGGCCTGAATGTGAGGACATCAAGATCCCTATGTGTCAGAACATGCCTTACAACCGCACCCGGCTGCCCAATTTGCTGCATCACTCGACACAGGAGAACGCTCAGCTTGCCATGGGACAATTTGACGTAGGTATCACTGATCAACTAGGCTGCTAGTCCCGTATACACATAATTAACGACTGTAATGAGTCTTTGTGATTGCAAGATTATTCGTAGTAGAGAGAGTTGTCAGCACACTGATGGTATAGATCTAGGACCTTGTATGTCTATGTCTGCCACACCCACCGGCTAGTTCTGATCATGGGCTTCATCTTCTTCCATTCTCTCCCTCCACAAACAGCTTCTGGGTCTGACCAAGTGCTCGGACCAGCTGGAGTTCTTCCTGTGCTCTATGTACGCGCCCATCTGTACCGTGGGGTTCGTGAGTGAGGCCATCCCGCCCTGCAGGAGCGTGTGTGAGGCAGCTCGGCTCGGGTGCGAACCTCTGCTGGCCAACTACAAAATCCCGTGGCCTTCCAACCTGCAGTGTGAGAACCTGCCGGTGTACGACCGCGGCGTCTGCATCACCCCACAGGCCATCATATCCTCGGGTCAGATCATTGCTCGTCCTATTCAGGGGGAGGGAGGTCCTCTGAACCCAAGCAGCACACACACACACACACACACACACACCTAGGAGGGGTAAGTCAACGCGCACCATCACTCACTCACTGGTACCCTCCCTTTATGTAGAATAAACGTACGAAAACACACCCATACTACAGGTCACGAGTATATTTTGTAGACACTAAGTTAAACATATACAGATGTTAGTACAAAACTACAGTGGCTCAGAGGACTACTGATTAATCTTCGTTTAAGAACACGAACCTGATCTCTGATACAGGGCGAACATCGTGGATAATGATAATCAGATAAAAGATAAAAAAAACTAGTTTATACAAGTTCAGGTGGCAATCGGTGTTCAAGAAGTAAGTACTGAATGTATACCAGAACATCAGACATCAATAATTCAGACAATGATGCTTCATGATGATAATCAAGTCATATTACCGTCATATGATGTATTTCTGACAACTAAATTTGGCGCTACACATATGCGCTCGGTATATCGCTGAGGTGACAAGACGGGAAGATCATAAAAGTTGGGGGTAGAGGGAGTGTGGCATGTCATGGGTGTCTGCGACTGCGTGGCTGCACATTATAGGGTACGCAAAGTGTTCCTGTAACTCAACGGAGCATGAGGCGTCTCCGTCAGTAGGGTCAGATGGAGGAGTGTTGTAGCTTCGTCAGGCTGTGAACGTACTGGTAGTGTAGATGAGGGGGTGGGGGTTTCAGGGGGAGGGGGGGGGGGGACTGGTGTAGCCGAATTGTTGAGTCAGAAACACGCAATTAAGTTATTTCTCTCTTCTCCCCTTGCAGATGTCACGCCACAGCCCCCTCAGGAGGAAGGTAAGACGCTCATATTTATCTACACCCACACACACACACACACACACACACTGCTGTATAACTGTAACTCAGCCAACACAAAACTATTCATCACTTAATGTTCACCATTAAATACATAATGCGAGTCAACCAAAATATCATTACAACTCTACCAACGCCTAACTTTTCGTCACATAATGTTCAACCAATCACCACCAAATACATGATGTATAAACTGTAGAATTTGTTCTGCAAAACTTCCTGCACTGTGTAGATCTACCTCACTCATTTGCTCATCCTAAGCGTAGAAGTAGCCAGCCCCACCTTGATCTTAAGCTCTTATGTACTTAAGTAGCTGGTTACTATTTTGACACCCTCCCCCCCACCGTTCCCTAGTTCTGTGACATTCTAGGCTGTACATTTTCAGCCGAATGGCGGCATGAATTCAAGAAACTGTGTTTTACACGCGGACCTCTGTAGTGTAGTGTAGTGTAGTGTAGTGAGTAGCCAGATCGGGGTCGGACCCGCACGGGTTCCAATACTGGGCATGGCAGTCAGCCCACACCCACCCTAGATACTCATCCTCACCTCGGGGCTGCTCGATAAGTGAGCACCTAGCTCACGCAAGGTTCTATGTGCACATAGAAGTGCAAATATGGTATATGTACAAGGTTATGAGCTGGGGCAACATAACTCTCCATCACAGACACTTAATAATCATAAATAATATTCATAGTAATTACATACAGAGTGAAGACACGGTACGCATATACAAGGCTAAGAGACATAGCAACACGAGTTTAAAACTCTATCCCTGTAATACACAAATAGTAATAATACACACACATTAAAATTATATATATAAGGATACTGTACTGAAACATGCCTTTCCTGGGGAACGCGTATGACTCTCAGAGTCCTATCGCCAAGGACCAGTAGACACTGTCCATCAACAAGACTTCAGGTGTGTGCGTGGAGGTACAGTAGACGAACCATGATGTGGTCGTGACGGTACTTCAGTCTTCCATTATTCATACCCTCATCCTAGCCCGACGCTGATGATTGAACGTATTCTCATTTTTCCTCTCCCCTCCCATGTTTCTGCCTTGCCTCCGTGTCCACCATGCCTACGTGTCCACCGCCACGCTCACGTCTTCACAACCAGCCGACGTGTCCACCACGCCCACGTTACCAGCACCATGCGAGTGTCGCAAGCCACGTCTGCTGCAGGAACGAGTGTATAAGAGGCGACGTTTTGATTACGGTACGTCTGCAGGAATCTTGTTCCTTGTTGCCTTCTGCGCCACTTGCTGTGAGAACTCTCCCACAGACGTACCCTTGACGGACCACATACAACCAACAGGCCCAGTCTCCTCCTCAACTAGGTACAACCACAATCCCAGATACATCCACAGACCCAGTCTCCTCCTCAACTAGGTACAACCACAATCCCAGATACAACCACAGACCCAGTCTCCTCCTCAACTAAGTACAACCACAATCCTAGATACAACCACAGACCCAGTCTCCTCCTCAACTAAGTACAACCACAATCCCAGATACAACCACAGACCCAGTCTCCTCCTCAACTAGGTACAACCACAATCCCAGATACAACCACAGACCCAGTCTCCTCCTCAATTAGGTACAACCACAATCCCAGATACAACCACAGACCCAGTCTCCTCCTCAACTAGGTACAACCACAATCCTAGATACAACCAGACCCAGTCTCCTCCTCAACTAGGTACAACCACAATCCTAGATACAATCAGAGACCCAGGCACCTCCTCAGCCCGGTACAAAACAGATCCAAGTACACCCTCATACCCAGGCGCCTTCCTACAACTAGGTACAAACACACACTCAAGTACTTCCTCAGCCAGGTACACCTGATGAAGACAGATAGCTTCCCCACATATTTAGTTGTGTCCCACGCAATCAGGAATGGCAACTTTTGCTAACTTGCAGTGACCAGTGCTTAAAACTGTTGTAAATGAATGTTCTAAGGAGTCGGACTTGGGTAGAAGTTAAGGGCGCCATGGATTACAACGGAAAGATGACACTAGCTCCCTCTTCCACACAGGTTTTGTTTTCACTGCAGTTCCACCTATATGCAGAGCTTTGCCATTTACCTCTTGTGGCTCGCTGGTCCGTCTGAGGATCCAGTCTCACTCACTAAGCACTATTCGTTAATGACATGTGTTTTGCTCCTTTTGATTTCCAGAAAACTGTGTTGAGTCACTTTTGATTTTTTTTACATTTTGATAGTCATGAGCTGTGTTGCATCTCTTGGCCTCTTATCCTCACTCCTAATGTCTTGACACTTCTACCCTTACATAGTGAAGCTTGCTAAAGCATTCTTGGGTTCCTGACCTGTCACACATATCCCTCAGCAAATACGAAAGTCACGAGAAAACACACATGACAACATGGCTTTCCTCGTAACATGCAAAGATGGGGTGTCTTTGTATCTGGTAGCTAAAATCTCCATTCCACTGTTTACCTTCACACCTATGAGACCACGTGTGCCAGAGGTGGTGAGGCGACGTGTGACCCGAGTCAGGGTGTGGCCTGGCCGACCAACCACCCGCCTCTTGCCACCAGCCCAACTGAATCCTTGAAGCATCTCAAGACTGGAATTAACTCCTCATCGAATCCGAGGTGGAATCCTCAGCTGCACGACTCAAGTCGTTTTATTCTGAACTCTTAGGATCTTACCTCAGTTCCCTTGTTTCGCTATATTTCAGTAACGATTATCAGTTGCATCTGGTTTTCCATGCGCCAGATATCAGTGCGTTGTCTTGCCTACTTCATAAAGTGTTGATGAAAACACTCCTTGCTGATATGGGGTGTTCTCTTTACTACTACTGTACCATCTTGATGAAGTCTTCGACACTGTGCAACCCCTAACGCCGCTTCCGGACGCCACAGCTTCTGTGGCACTGCTCGCTGACACCAGCATATCTGAGTAGGTTAAAGTATCAAGCCTTATACTGACAGCAGCATGTTCCTCAGCGCTGCGCGGGACGGTGAAGAGCGTGGACACCTTCGGTGAGCTGACGCTGGTGACGGTGGCGGTGAGGCAGGTGGTACGGATGGGACAGGTGCAACTGAGCGACGGCTTCGACGCCCATCTCTGGACCAACAGATCGTGCGCCTGCCCGCCCCTCGTCCTCAATGAGTAAGTTTCTCACTCCCTGACGGGTGTGTGTGTGTCTCGCTTACGACGAGAGAGCTGTTGGTGAGGGGGTTCTTTGTTTGACGATGATCCCTCTTGTTCTCAGGGCAGGGTCTGCATCTCTCTCTCTCTCTCTCTCTCTCTCTCTCTCTCTCTCTCTCTCTCTCTCTCTCTCTCTCTCGTCTGAGCCAAGAAACCTAGCCAAAGCTAACGGAAGTTTTAACAAAATGTTATATTAGTTTCATATAATCATACTAACCCAACCTCATAATTTCTGACTCATCTAAACCAAACATTATGCCAGCAGCCTTCATTAAAGATAACCCATCTTAACCTCATTTCACCCAGTGTTAACTTAGGTTTATGGCACCAGCATCGGATAGTGGGTGATCACCCTCGCCCGATATTCGCGCTTATTAGGATGCAAACGAGTGAAAACACTACCAATATAATTGAGGTGCAGTGTAGAACAGTGCGGACGGAGGTGAGGCTATGGTGTAGGTCCTAGTTCTATCATATTATAGCTCGCACACAGTCCAGTGTTTCTCTTATAATATGGGGATCATGGATAGTTGAGAAGAGGATTAGAATCTCATATTCAGGAGTAAGAAAATAGGAGTAATTAATAATATTCTTAGATTTTGACCGGTAATCAAATATATTGCACACAAACTTCTCAACCTTCCCCCCAAACAAAAACTAACCATGCCTGCCTCACAAGACACTAACAACGCCTACGCTCCTCCCAGACAGACCCTATCTACACTTTCACCACCTCCTAACAGACTCAAACTACGCCTACACCCCATAACAAACACTAACTACGCCACCCCCCCTCTACAACAGACAGTAACTACGCCTACGCTTCTCCTCAACAAACACTTACTACGCCTACCTCCCCCACTCCAAGAGACCCTTAACTACCTTCCTTCCAACAGAGAGTACCTCCTCCTGGGTTGGGAAGACTTCGCCAACAACCGACTCCTGTATCTGGACGGAAGCATTGCTGTACCATACAAGAGGAAATACGTCAGGAAAATACAGGTATGGAGGTGGTGAATCGGGTGGTGGTGGTGATTCATGCTGGCGGGAAAGTGACTGATTACAGTGACTGGGGAAGAGGTGATCATGAGGTGAGTGAGTGATGATAGTGGATGGTGATGATGACCGTAATGATGAGTAGTGATGGTGAATGGCAGACAAGGATGGAAGGAGGAAGTGTTGACGGTGAGTACTGAATATGAGAGATGATAGTGAGTGATAAACATGAAGGGTGATGGTAGGTATTGGTCACAAGGTGAGGATCCATGATGAACCTGAGAGATGAGTGATATGAGAGGTGAGAGTGGGTGGCGATTATGAAAGGTGGTGGTGACTAATGAGGTAGAAATGAGTGGTCAGCATGGGAAGCATTTCTCACAAAATTCATCGGAACAACGCAAGATTTCGGCGAAAAGAAAACGTAGGTTAATGTTACAGCTAATTCCGTATTTGCTCATATAATCATGAAATACTTGTATTGCCACAAAAGCCACAACCATGATCGTTCTTCAGTAACTGATAATTCTGGACATATTGGAACCGTAATTCTCATAATGGGCAATAAATGGGCAATAAAACCCCTTCCCCTTACCAGTCGTAATAAGTGTATCATCTGTATACATTTACCTTCCCTCCTTACGATCTCTTATAGTACTCTCGCAGCGCTCTGGACGCGATTACGTCAACAGAGCGGGAACACAGGTCAAGAACTGTGATGTGTGTGTGTGTGTGTGTGTGTGTGTGTGTGTGTGTGTGTGTGCACGAGTGTCATTGTAGGGTGAACCACAGGACGATCGAGATGTACATAAGTGTTCAGTGTCTTCTGCGTGGAAGTTTCATCTTGGGTACGATGGGGTTGGGGTCTCGCGATATAATGTTGAAAAAGTATTTGTATTGTGGGAGAGTTGGGTTGGTGCCAAGAACACAGGGGAGGAAAGCCTAACACGTACATGTCTGGTGAGTGTATTTTCAGTTAGGTGTATTTTTGGTTAAATGGGAATTAATTCTAGGATGGAAAGCTGGTCCACTAGTGCTCTTCGGGTTTCTCAATGTGTATATGTTTTGTCCATGTCGTGTTTGTTGGTGAAGGGGGAATGTTAAATGTAGGCTGTCGAGGTGTGATTCATGGATAATTCTATTTGTACTCGAGGGCTAGTGGCTGGTTATGAAGTGCTATGGAGGGGGAGGATTTGGTGCTGTTGCAAAAATATTAAATATAGAACATATTTAGCTGTATGAGAAATATTTTTTGCTTAGTTATGCCGGTGGTGAATGTCTGTGGATGTTGCGTAATTGTTCTAAGTGGTCTTTCGCTGTGGTTTATTATATCTTTGATCTTGACAAAGTGGACGACCACGTAGGTGAGGCATAATTTAGGACGGAGCGAACGAACTGTTTGTGAAGATTAGCGAGGGATTCTTTTTTCCCGTCCGAACTGATGCTAGTAAGTCGTTTAGTTTGTTTATCACGTTTTGTATCGATGTTTGTGTTGTGTGGTCTGAATGTCGTGTGCACGTCGTATGTGGTATCCAGTATGGTTGGGGGTGTTCTTGGGTGGGAGTGGTCAACGTTTTATGGCAGGGCGAGGGTTGGATTTCTGTCCGTCACGAGTTAAGGGAATGATGATTAGACACGTATATATATATACCTTAGCTTACCCTCAGGTATCAGAATTCCCTACAGTGGAGCTGTCACAGCACTCAGCTCTTTACTTGTCCCGTGATTTAAAGTTTCACTTAATTCTTTTTTTTTTTTTTCATAAGTGGTACATTTTTTCTTGTGAACGATCATATCATAGAGTTGATGCATATTTCTAACACCAGGTGGGTATTTCTCCCAGTTTAATCCTGTTTTATATGGATGGTAGTTATTTTCCCCAATGGACACGTATTTCTCACTGTTGTCAAACATAACTCACGACCTCTACATATTTCCTACAGTTGGTTGTTACATCTGACCAGCGAGACACTTATGTTTATATCCTTAATCACTGTCTGCTATTTGCTATTATCTTGGTGCCGGGCGGGCGGCAGAAGTGGGACGGCGTCACCACACCGCGCCCAGGAGCCGTCACTACCACCACGCCCTCCGTAAGACCCCTAGGAATCCAGGTGGGCAGCAGCGAGAAGTGGAGGAGGAGGAGGAGGAGGAAGAAGAGGAAGAAGAACCAACGAGGGAGGAAAAATAGAAAACAGAAGAGGAGAAGGAACCGACGGAGGAGGAGGAAGCAGAATGGAGTGAGGCAAGAAGCTAGCTAAGGTAGGTACGGAAACGCAGGTCACTTTAGTTAGAATTCAAGCTTCGAAGGTCTGGCTCACGGCGATACCAAGGGATGATCTCTCCGATATTTGCAACCAGAATGACCTTCAGATTAGTTAAACTCGCCCATATGGCTCGGGAATCTCGTCACATGAGACATCCCTGACAATATCTAATCTGACAATAAGTACTTGATAGCAATGAAGGCAGGATATCCCAGAGTTGACGAGGTTAAGATAAAAGAAATCCTTTTGTTCGATTTTGAAATTCTAGGGGAAATAATAAGACTGCTTTGTCAACCGTTAGCAGTGGGTGATTCTGCAAGGGAGAAAATTTAACATTATCTAAACCTAGTCAGTTTAACAGCATTCGTGGTCGTAACAGATTCAGGTTAGAACAATTACTGAAAGACGTATGAACTATATTCATTTTTGACCCTAAGATCACGGTTATATCTTGAATTTTTCATGACATATTGCATTTTTTTTTCTATTTTACTTTCATGTTTGATATAAAGTGATTTGTGATACTCTGTGGCTGAAAGTTCTATAAAACGAAGACAAATTATGAAAAATAAATTACCCATCGGGGCAGCAGTGCTTTGTCCTGTTGCGAAGGTAAGTTGTACGTCAGCCTTTCACTTAACAGTTAATCATTTACACCACTGGGAAAGCAACACGAATATTTGTATATATATACATTTTTCACTATATGAATTATCTCCACGTTTGTTCATTTATATGTCTCACTTTTGTTGAAGAATGAACACCTCATATTTACTAAGTAGGCATGTGTGGTAGATTCACCCATTTCACACTTCTGTGGAAACATCATTCGTCTTTTCCCGTAACATTTAATGCTTTCATAGACGCAGCGTCTATGGTTTTCTGTGTATTTGCTCAGCTGACTGATTTTCCTTTCCCAGAGGAGACAATGAAGACGGCAGCAGAGTCGAGGCAACCCGAAGAAAAACTTGGATGGTCATCCTAGGATGATGTATAGTTCCGGCAAGCCTCACGGAAAGGTGCTTGATGAAGATGGACGCATTGTTCTGGTAGTCCAACGGAGGGTCACTTTGTTCAACGGATCCGGATGGGTCGCTGACCAGCTTGTTTGCTGACTTTTAGCAGCCTCCCAAAGAGGTTAGACATCCTGGATGTATACAGTTCGGCCACTTCGAAGAGTTGCTTGGTCGACTTGGATGCAGAAGACAGATTAAGAAGAGGTCGACCTCCCCAGAGTAACTCTGGATAGGGTGGATGAGCTATGGAAAAGAAAGGAAATGGGCAGACGTTTGCCACAGGGAATTATGGGTTGCCTTAATGAAGTGCTGAAGGATAAAGTCCGTAGGCTTGCCACAGGAAAGAGCTGGAGTACTCTCGGAGGAGAGTTAAGCAAAGGACAATAGGTACCAGAACTAATTGTGATGACCAGACTTCTTTGACTACATATTATTGGAAAACAAAAATTAACCTTGACCTGCTGTGCTAATCGAACTAACTGGGTTTAGCTTTATTTAAGTATGATTTCCATCTTTATTGATTACTGTTCTGAAAACTTTGCTTTGCCCACCACGAAAAAACAGTGATGTAACTAAAATGTTGAAGTCATTCCACAATGTACAGGAATTCATGAATACTTTTGACTGTTTCTCTCTGTATTTTGATTTTGTTTTGAATTACAAATGTAAATCGTAGGGAAAAAGAAAATAGCTGAATGTTGAAGCAACTCATACAGCAAACACATCTAAAGAAGTATGGCGACGTGATCTGTCCCTTTTATTGCTTACCTTCAGAGGGAAAGCAAGGAAAGTGTGTGTTTGTGTGACTGAGGTGGAGTGATCCCAGGGAACTCTGACCGCTGTGCTTGCTTGCTTATATAAGATGTGGATAGCAATTTGCAGTGCCACTGTAAAACACTGCCTCATTTTTATAATGTGCTTTAGGTCTTCGTAACAATTATAAAATATATTCTTAGCTCCTTCATGCAGTGGCGATGATAATTGCCGAGATTGAATTCTTCCTTATAAATGTATTATACATCATTTCTAAGTATATGTAACACAAGACGATCAAGGTTAACAAAATCAGATTTTGAAAATACAGGAGAGAAAGGGGGGGGGGGGGGGCGGAGAGTAGGTAAATTTTAAGAACAATTTAATGAACCGACTGGAAAACCTCAGAATCGTTTGTGTTTGCTTGATAACTAACTGTGAGCTGTGATAAAATGTTGCCGCGTGATACGCTCCAACTGTGATACTGTGCGACCATGGTTATAAAGGGACCTTGTGTGGTGTAAATAAAACGTCAAAGGACTAGTAGAAGATGGGGGTGTGTGGCGTTATACGTAATAAAATAACATGTAATTCTAGCAATGGCCCTTGGTGCTTTTAAAGTCGATATCACCCTAGCAACAGACGCTGCTAGGAAAGGCGGGTGACATAACGGTGTTATGTGCGCTCCGGTAGTAAGCAAAACATCGAGTTCCCGTGAATTATGTCTAAATAACGTCACTTAAGAAAGCCAAATGAATAATAAACTACAGTCGTTAACATTATTATGCTAGTGGTGAACATTTAATGGCGAGATCCAGTCTGGCTAGTCAGGAATGAAGTTTGCTCTCTTTTGTTTATGAAATCTATTTAGCTTTTTCACACATGCAAAGCTTTCCAAATCATTCAAAAGCTAGCTGATCTTCCGTTATGCCATTCGCTAATGTGGCCTGAATGGTTACGTGATTATTGACTACGTGCATAAGGGCTATTTTTACGTGCAGACAAGTTGAATCGCTATTTGAATATGTCAATTTAAAACGTTTGTTGTCCCATGTGATGATCGCCGTTTAAATATGTTGGTTTAAAGTGTGTGTTGTCTCAGGTGATACGCAAATCATTTTTTAAAATTTACATATTCAAAGCGCATCCT
>JAUUDZ010288624.1:0-15832 GCA_032361705.1 Panulirus versicolor | reverse complement strand
ATTATTTAGTCTTTGCTTTAATTACGTAATATCAGTTGAGTGTAAAGGTAATTACTGAATGTGACTTACAGACGGTGGCCCATGAGAAGGATTCGTAATTTTTAAGGCTCTTAAATGTGGTTCAGGATGTATTTGTCTCTTACATGTATATGCAGTGGTGGGTGCGTGGGTGATTATGATGTGCATGCGGAAGACAAACGTCAACCAGACAATACACTGCCGAGTCCCCAAGATGTATGCCTAACTTAACTACGGGCCCTTGATATTATGATTATTTCTATCATCATTATTATCATTTCTCATTCCGTGGCTTCTGCCTCTTATCTCATCTTATGTGCTTTCCGTGCTGCTGGTAAAGCCTTAACGTTTACCCCTGTTCGTGTGTCAGCGGCTCTCGACTACCGAGAGGGGACAAGTCAGTCCTGATGAATCCGGTCAGAATTATGACTGGATGTAGCACGCCTGCACATTACAGGTCAAAATAACATCAGACATAACATTGTCTTCATGCAGGATGTTAATAAGCAAGACACCACATGCGTTGTTATAATTACGCAAAGAAGGTTCCAATAATCATATGCTTATAGCGAGAGCTGTGGCGTAATTTTAGGGCTCTGGAGCCAAATTTTCTTTACATATTTGGAACGGGGAGTAGTTCTGGGGAATCCCCAAATAACCGTGGCCTAGGATGATCTAAGAAAATTCTATCTCATTTTTAGAGCCTCCCAGTCTGTCCTGATGACATTTAAGAAAGATTGGACTTTCTCATAATCATCCCTGCTCCTCCCATACGCCGCTGGATAAAAGTAGCGAGACGCAAGAACGACAGGGTGTTAGTTAAAAAGCACTGGTGACATTTGCTGGTGATGGCAGCAGCATCAAGGATCATCAACCTTATTTAGCACTGAGGGGATATTTATCTTATACTGTATATTTTTTCTATGTATATTTACTTTACGGATTCTGGTTTATTTGTTCAAGGAGCAAAAGACGACCACTGGATGAAAGAAAATATATAAAACATTCTGGGCTGGCCCTCTTCGGAGGTAGTTGATTCTGGGGTCTAATTTGCGCCCCCGTCTCCATATGAACCCATTTAATCAGAATAAAATAGTCCAATTAGGGATTACATTTGATCTGGGTTTTTTCATTATCCTACTACAGTACAGTTTTTGTTTGATGTGCTAATATTAGCGACGGCTTCTTAGATAATGCAACCACAACGTAGTTTTTATCCATGGTGTGATTTCATAATTAAGTCCTTTTAATTCACAAAACCATAAAGCCGTAAATTGTACAAAAAGTGTGTAGTGATATGGCAGCGTTCAGTCTGTCGACGTGTGACCAACAACACGTCTCCTGTGCCTCGGTATTTGAACTGCAAACTGCAGACTAGGTTATGAACAAGAGCCATAATATACGTAATGACTACGTTTATGGTTGCCAGGTTATGAACAAGAGCCATAATATATGTAGTGATAACGTTTAAGGATGCCGAGTTTTCTTGAACATCTGAAGGTGTTCAAAGGTTGCTTATAACTTGATGTTTATGGCAATAATGACCCTGGCAGTCAGGAAGCTCAAATAAACCAACTAACCGTGTATGTAATCAAGGATCTAACGTCCTACCGAGTGTTTGTGGTCTTGCATATTGTAACGACATTGACGGCAGTCGATAGGCTTAAGTTTAAATAACCCATTTTCTATGCAATGATGGAGCTCTTTGATACTCTGCTACTCTGCTCTACCCACACGCTATCTCCGCCGCTTTTGCACTCCTCCCTTAAGTAACCTGAGGTAAATGCAATTATGATGTACTTACGTTGACAATAGTATCCCATCAAGTATCCGCGTACGAAAGTAGCCTAGCTTGGTACATGTGACTTCTTAAGAAATCTATTGTACGATTGTTGTAATACTGGCAGATGATGCTATAATTATTGCCCAACGCTTTTACGTGCTTCGTTAACAAGCGAGAAAATACGGCCACCCGTGTTTTGACATTCGAATGAGCTACGGTACCTGATAAAGTGTTGGTGGGATACGACAGGCGCTCCGTATGATCACGTATATCCAATAATTTGCTCCATTGTTAAGTCCCAGAGGCAGGGACACGGGGAAACAACCGGTCGTACTCTTCCCCGTTGTCGTATATGTGCGTAAGAAGGTCATAAGGCTGACTGCAACCAGAGACCGATAAGTGCGTAACTGTGAGTTAGGTTATTGCATTTTTTTTGTGCAAATACCATTTATATGCGTAGGAATAGGAAATCTTCACGATGAATATAAATGAATACATTTCCTATGTAGAAGCAAAGGGGTGAGTTTTGACGTCCTACATGACACCTAAGCCGTACGGCACACTTTCTTCGAAGATACACACAAAAAAGAAAAATTTGCGGTTGCCAGACTGACCCTCTCCCTGTAACAGACAACACCGACGTTCCTGATTACAACAAACCACACTACGCCAAAACTTTGGTCTCTAACCACGTCAGTGAAAAATAAACAGGAGAGGAAGACTACAAGTCAGATTTCACCAAATTGGAAAGTATAACAACAATAGTGAACATTACAACAACAACGAACGCGGTGGAATCCGACCCATCCACAAAGGGTGCCACCGCCAAAGTGCGCCAGGTATCCCCTGAAAATCCTTTTATTCAAAAGAGAAAATTGGCTGAGCACATGGGCCATTCCAATACACCTTAAATCAGCGCCAAAATTTAAGATAACATATTGGGCATCATTCGCAAGGAACACCAATCTAGACTTGTTTGGAGAAGAGTCGATTTCAAGGCCGCCGACGTATTTATTCCTAAAACTTATACACACAGCGCAAAACACGGAATTTCACGGTAAACACCAGATTACTGCAGAGAGCTCAGTGAACGCAACAGGAGAGTTTGCGAGTCTGGACATTGATCTGGCTGCCTGGTCATTGGTCTGGATGTCTGATCATTGATCTAGCTGCCTGTTCATTAATCTGGTTACCTGGTCATTAATCTGGCTACCTGGTCACTGGGTTGGGTGTTTTGTTATTCGTATGGCTGACTGTTCCTTCGCGTCGTGTGTCTCTTTGTGGGGGAAAAAATATATATATATATCTATCACGTTAAAGTCAGCGGACCAACCTGACATTACATAACTTTAAACCGACATAGGCGAGTGCCCAACCTCCTACTATCAACAGGAGAGGTGAGGTCGTGCTCGCTCGATTTCGAATAAACATATCACACCCACATTCAGACATGTCAAAAAATATTTCCCCTACAATACACAGATAGTTATAGAACATTAAAAGTATAGTTCACACTTATTAGATGCCCAAGATACAATTCATATCAGATAAAGTAATAACAGCAACAACGTTCAGTAATAGCAACACGAAGTTTTACATTCAAAACTAAGATGATTGAAACTCAGACTAAAGTGATTTTTTTCCCCTCAAAGAGATGGAGTTAATCATGTGATTCATATCACGTATATTTTCAAATCCTTCTAAACCTATTTCATGAAGTTCTATTTTGATATATCTAGTCATTAATGATAAGAACATATAAAACCTGGTGAATCTCATAAAGCTCGGTGCTCTACCAAACTCGGACATAACCCTCCCTAATTCGACAACTGCAATTTATCTCTCCACTCAACAATCAAGAAAGCTATGATTCATAACGTTATTTCCAGCCCCTAGAACTAACTAGACGGGAAACCCATATATATATATATATATATATATATATATATATATAGTTTGTTACGATCTCTTATCACCCTTCAATATCCGATACTGCTGAAGATTTCGATGAAAGTCCACTACATGGAACTTGAACGCTTTTGACAAGAATTACGGGACAACCTGAGACTAAAACCAAGCCAACCCAGCTTTAATTCAACTTCTATTGCTCGTATAGCTCGTTTAACTTACATACGAAGCAACCTAGACAAAGTAAATACAGAAGTATACAAATCCTATCCAAACTAGAATATATAGGTACATACCTCTGTGAAGACCTTATTCTCCTAACTTGACGATGCACTTCACTGACCAAACAGTAATAATAATTCACGTATTCCACACGAAATATGGGAGGGAAGTATGCGTCGCTGGCCCAATATTTCCCTCGGCCCGGGTTGTCGACCATTTACCCACACACTTCACTGAGGATACTGAACTTTAGTGTCAACTACCAGACGTTTTCAAAACAATCATAAATGTATAGACGCTTTATTTTTCATATCATTGTTATTCATTCATCTAACAGAAAATAAACAGTGAGTGCAATAACTAGGCTGACGCTACTTTTTACTTAGGTATACATTCTACATTACATGAATAGACACCGGAACTAGAGCACAGTGCCAGCTAACGGCAGTGTTGCCATACTTCCACGAATATTTTCCTTACATTACTAGAGAAGAATGTGTAATTTCAATGTTCAGTTTGTACTGTTAATCATGTAACAGTCGATAGCAGTTAAATCAAATGGTATACATAAACAATCAAATCCATAAAGAAAAGTAAATTTCTACATAAACTGTGATCGCCCCTAGCTTTAAAAAAAAAAAAAAGACTGCAAAGATGACACTATATTCTCGAGTATTTTTATTCCTCGATTGTGTCGATATGGGTTCTAGAATCGGAATCTAACGGGAATTGCATAGTCATACAAATTATGGACAGCTAACTCAGCGAAGTCGTTAAGTCTGGCTTACCAACTAAGATTGGAGGCTTTTTCAGTTGCCACAAAAAGTTAATATCTATCAATCATTAATTACACATCACCCGGGATACTTTATTTACCTTAGAATGTCCGTCTATGTTTCAAACACTATCATAATACTTTGATATTTTTATACTTCACCAGTTGAACACTTACATGAATCAAATGATTGAAACGTGCTTCGTTGTGGCGTATCCTCGCAATAGCCTCGAATTGGTTCAAACTAAAAACACTGGATGGGCTTTGGTGCGTCGCAGCTTTACAAAATTTGGTAATACTGTGAGGTCTGTATAGTAACGCTAATGACTAACAGTATATCTGTCGCGTCATGTGGAGACTTACGAGAGTTATCCCCAATGTACCTATAATCAGATGATTATTTGCACGTCTCAATGGATGAAGTTATCGATTACTGAAGAAAAAAATAATATTAGTAAAGTACTTAGATATTTTGTACTGACCGACTCAAGGTTTCGTCACTAACGTTTCTCTGCACTTGGGTGGACTATATTAAAGATGCAATTTCATAGTCCACAATATGCCTAAAAAAAAACTGTATGCAATAAAAGTTCGATCAATATAGAATAACTTTACCATTTAATCATCATCAGTGGTGCAATAGGTGACAAAGTTGAAGGTTAACAGATCCTTCAAAACAATTCTAATCCCTCCTCAGTGATATCGCTTCAGTTAAATCGCGCAGGCGCTCTGAATCTAACGGCGTCTTGGAATACCAGTGACACTCGACTCTTATAGTCTTGACCTGCTCCTCTGCTGGTGGTGTCTGTCAACCGAAGGGATGCTGCTGGTATAGCCATCTATGGATGTACGAGTGACCTCCCTCCTGGCGGTTTCAACCAACCATGGGGACAATAGGTACATCTCTCCTTGTGATGACAGCCACATAAAGGAAGGCAGAGAACCTCCCTACTGGTACTGTCAGTCAACCACAAGGAAGCATAGGACCCCATACTATCAACCTCAGGGACGTAGAGGATCTTTCTGGTAGAGTTAGTCAACCATAGGGCTGTGGATAACCTCCCCATCGTGTCTGATGAGCGAGGACCTATTTCTCCCAGCGACAATCGCGGACCGGACTGTTCGCTGGAAGGAAGACGCAGTGGAGTTGAGCGGTGGAAATGATGAGAAATGAAAATCAATATACAACATACTAATACACTGTTTTCTATCATTTCTTGTTTATGTGTCTGACATTGGCAACTTGTTTTTCCTGGTCTTAAACATCTGACACAGTGTTTATTATTACATTTCCTACATGCTTTTCCTGGCCTTAAACATATGACAAAGTGCTTACTAGTACCTTCCCTATATCCTAGAACTGAATGCACCTTACAATGAAATCATCTGAATTTAACAACACACAGCAGATATGTATATCAATAATTTGTATGCTGAAGAATGACTAAGTTTGATATTTAGTTACGTTTAACAATACACGTTAGTTATGCACTAGGTTTGATATCTAGTCATGCTCACCAATACCCTACACGCTAGTTACGCAAGAAAAATCAGCAGTCGAGAAGACCGCATACTTCATGCCGTCCACTTACGAAGGTTTATATTGACTAAAGAATTTTATAACTTTACAGTTTTAAGTGTCAAGTGACATCATATTTCCATAAGCACTAAACTAATCCCTGATAGGCTATGGCAAGCTTCAGTCACCCAGGAAAGATAGGGCATGGCAACCTTCATTTACTCAGGAAAGATAAATAAAATCTGAATGAATTCTGGCGCGGTAAGGTCCCCATTCAAGCCTGCCTGCCCTCTGGTTGCGGCTTGAGAAACTAACATTAGGATTAGACACATCAGCAAAAAAGCTGCAGGAGTCTGAACATGAGAGGAAATTACGAGTCGACATTGTACTTTACTTACTGTAAAGGAGACATATTGTCTTATGGCAAATACCAGAATCGCATTTAAGTACAGAGATAAGGATATATTCAACAAACTGTTCACAGAGTGTATTAGGCCAAAACTAGGATATATTTCTGATCAAACTTAAAGAAGCACAAAGTGTTAATTCAGAGAGACCAGAGGAAAGCAACAAAGATGGTATAAAAATCAAGATAGATGAGTTACACGAAGAATATGGGGTGACCAAAGACCATAATGTGAAACTAAATAAGAAATTGGTTAAAAAAGATGTTAAGTAGTATTTTTGCAGTGTATGAACAGTGGATGAATGCAGTAAATTGTGAAATTGTGAATGCTTACAAAATACGAAAGTTTAAAAAATCGTATCATAGAGATGGATCAAGTGATGGGGTTCCACGAGTACAGAACTCCCTCTCCATACTGTATATATATGTGGTTAAACACAAATGCACACTGACACAGATACAGACTAACACTTACTCCTGGGCGATGTAGGGGAAGTAGAAGAAA
Organism: Panulirus versicolor; assembly: GCA_032361705.1. Lineage (NCBI taxonomy): Eukaryota > Metazoa > Arthropoda > Malacostraca > Decapoda > Palinuridae > Panulirus > Panulirus versicolor. The sequence continues at coordinate 8,696 of JAUUDZ010288624.1, read as the reverse complement.
GTCTGGTCCCTGCCGAAGTTCTCGCCGTCGGCTAACGTCTGGGGCAGATCCCTGAGGAGGGTCTCCGGCAGCAGGAGCGCCACGCAGCCCCCGATCAGCGACGCCAACCCCAGCACTACCATCGGCGCCAGAGGACTGACCGTACCCTTAAAGGAGACCATCAGGAGAATGGACAAGTCAGACGGGCAAAATATATTCTACATATTGAATGAATCATATCATAATCTGACAGAAGTAAATTCTGCTGATACCCTGGGTCACACATCCTTAAGGTAATTAAGTTTACAACTTGAGACATTTTGGATTTAGCTTCCTGAACGGATATATATATATGTGCAAGGCTCTCGAATGGACAGATCCAATGTCCACTGAACAAACCTAATGTCGACCGAGCAAGTCCACTCAGCACTTCTGAGCACCAGGAAATATTGGATGTATAACCAAATGGCGCTTTTACATATCGAAGCAAATGATTCGCACTTTATGAAAAATTCAGCGACCCGGATATAAAGTTGGCGGGCGTATGATGGTCATCATTAATATTTTGAGACTTGTATCTGCATGTTAATGGAGGTGATTTTGTCTGCCTGTGTGAACGATACTCCCGCTGGCCATCGAGAAACATTGGTATGTTGCAGAGATTTAGTTGTCAAACTCAAGTAGGTATCCAGATCTGCCTTATTGTGGGCAGTGGACCTGATCTCGGTGAAGCATAAAAAAAAAATCTTGAGACAAAAAAAAAAAGGCAGGTGTAGAGTCATCTTTATGAAGGAATCCTTTAACAAGGTCTAACAACACCTATCACTTAAACTATACGAAGTCTGGCAATGGAAGGTGATACGACTGAAACTTAGTCACCACACCGGATTACGGCACAGCCCCTAAGTCACATCTCGTTACATAAGACCAACTCTGCCGCGGAGTGTTCTCGTTTTCTATGTTAATTTCACGAGACTTACCATATACACGATGACCGGGGAGAGGAGAGCGGACACGTAGCCGGTGATGTGGACGGCGAAGACGCCCTGCCCATGCACTACTGTCGGCAGCACCTCTGCTGTGTACTGCAGACCTATGTTGTACGTTATGTTGACGCACAGCCGACCCAGTATAGCCAACACCGCTATGGCTATGGCGTTACCTAAAAAGCCCAGTAGATATAATCAGTGGCCACAATACCACATGAAGATCCTAGCAGACACATTCACTGGTTGGTTACATTGTTATCTGGAAACTCTCAGCACATATAGGTAATGACCATGAACAGTCGTAAGAAATCCCCAGCAGAAATGTATGCGGCCACAAAGTGATCAGGGCAAACACGAAAGAATCACATCAATCGTTTCCAACGGTGATATTGTTCCACCCACCTTTGCGACATGTGCCAAGAGACGACACAGAGCTGACCCACGACTCTACCCCCAGATGCCCGTCTGGTCTTCTGGATCAACTCTTTGAGCACGACGGTACGACTCACCCGATCGTCTGGCACAATGATCTGGCCTTTTACCTGGTCACTTACAGAGTCGTACCGTCGTGCTTTAAGGGGTTAAGTTACAACTTGCATGTCTCCCCTCGACCTGAAAGTACTGACCTCAACCCCGACCAGAAGCATGACAAAAACTTGTTGGACGAGACTAGACTGGATACCCACGATAGCAATTACTGGGAGGAGCACACTGGCTTGGCTCACTCACCGTCGATTCCCTGAGAGGAACAGAGAAGACTTCATCATCTCAGACTCTCGTCAGTCGTACAGGTTGGTACGAAAATGTTGACCCCGGTTGTCTATGTTTTGATGTCGCGTGTAGTTGGAATTCGATCTGACACACCCAAAATTTGAGATCGTACAGCCGAGATTCGAATTCAAGTAGCATAGAATAAAATCTTTGAATCCAGGACGTAAATAAAGTAGCTGTAAGCCAATCAACGTGTTGCACTCTATTTACCTAGTTAGGGCGTCTAAGGAAAGCCTTTCTTACTGTACCTCTCTCCACCTCTTATATTCACTCACCCAGTCTCTCTCACGCCACCATACACTTACCACTTACTCTTCTCCTTTTCCAATAATAGTACTATCCGTGCCAAATGCCTGTTTCTATGTAACTCCCACGGCAATGAAAAAAATCCTTATAAGGTATTCAGGTTTATACAGCTAGTTAACATCTGACGCAGGAAAAAGAAAAAAGACGTGAGTACGCAGGGACTGCACAAACACACACAATTAACAACCTTCCTCTTCCTTAAATAAATAACCATATTTACCCATAGGATGGTGACAACCCTACATTTCCCTACTTCTTTCAAAGTAGTGCTCCATCTCAAGTTCTGTCTACGTCTCGTTTCGTCTCGTTAACTACTTTATAAACTGAAATTTGTATAAGATTCGCGGGTGGGGCGTCCGCCGCCCATTCAGAATCAACCTTTTCTTTATCATAACAAGATCTCTCACGGCTTTTTCATCGCCTTTGATGGCTCTGTGGTATTTTTATTCAAGATAGTAAACACTGTATATTTGCATAAAAACCTTGTCCGCCCCCCCCCCCCCCGTTCCCCCATATACGTGGGTGAGGTTTACTATATGTACAAGCATATGGCGCTCTAGGGGTGAAATCATCTTACATCTGGTATGAGCATCAGTAACCCGCCTCAGTGTGCCTCAGGCTATCTTTAGGGAAGGTTTTTCTTTCTCTACACATCTTGGTTTCCAATTCATTTTAGGAAAGTCGCTTCTGGGCGCTTTACTTCTTCCACCTGTGCTTCAAGATGGTTGGCTTTTACCTCTTCAAGGAGGAGAAAGTCCCAATTCTCGCCAGGAAGGAGGAAACTATGGGTACATGAGAGATTTCTAAGTGCACTAGGCGTTCAGGACGCACGATCAGGCGGTTGCTTGTGGTCTTCCTGGCAAAAATCATCTTACTACCAAAACCTATCCCTGGTCGACAAAAAAAGAAAGAAAAAAATCTATGTATACAGATAACCTCACAAGACGAGAAGTATTAAAGACACCCTGCATTTCGATCGTCCAACGCAAGAAAAGCGATCCAAAACTTCTTGGATACATCTCTCAAAGAACCATTCAACAGCGGCAACAGAAACACCGTCACATTCCCTCCCGCAAACCAGTTATCAAATCCCTGCTTACAAAGGAAATGAAAGGCAAACAGCTCACATTTGCAAAGAAATACAGAGACTGGAGTGAGCAACAGTGAGTCAAGCAGGGGAAGGTGTGGAGGCCTGAAGGCGCCAGCCGTTATGACTCTTGCTTCACAGTGAAGACGGTGAAACACCCAGGTAGTGTGATGGTCTGGGGTAGCTTTAGGGGTGCAATGGGTAAGGGAGGGTTGTACATCTCGCCTAAAAGCACGGTAATGAATGGAACGCAGTACATTAAGGTGATAAGAGGACCATCTGCTTCCTTTTCATGAGGTTCACGAGTGTGAATACTTTAGGCAAGATAGTGCCCCTGCCATAAGGATAGCAAGGAGATGAATTGGCGATGAGAGAAAAATATTCAGCTACTGGAACCGCAAGGGAACTCCCCAGACCTTAACCCAATCGAGATCAGCTGGAACCAGTTGAAATCAAAGCTTGCTTCCTGCAACACCTCCAGTGCTCCGCCTCATTCAGATCAAGACCTTACGGATTCAAAATATGAACCTAATATACTTCAGAAACCTTGCCATTTCTGAGCCCAGACGTCTGCAGATGGTACTCAAGGCCAAATGAGAGCTGACAAAGTACTTAAAATCAAGCGTTACATCGCCTTTGAAAATCTTTGGGGGCGGGCAAGGTTTTTTTGCGGACACTGTACATGGTATCACCGTCACGTTCAAAAAATATACGATGATAACCCTTCATTACACTAATGCTTAAGTCCACTTCTGAACACCTGGTAGGCTTGTTCAGCCCCACGTACTTACTAGACAGAGTTATATCCATAGTAATCCGACTTATCGACTCTCATAGTCTGACCTTAAAACTGATGATGGTTCACTTTAAACGATACCCTGTTGATGAGAACATGACTCTAAGGATTACAGGAACAACGTAAGGAATCTTTAAATGTGCGAGGACATGGCCTTAGACTGTAAGCTTTAAGGGGACATTCCTGTAGATGATGCACTGTAGGGGAATAATGCCTGTAAAAGGTACACTGTAAGGGAATAATTCCCGTACAAGGTACGCTGCAGGGAGATAATGCCCGTACAAGGTACGCTGCAGGGAGATAATGCCTGTACAAGGTACGCAGCAGGGAGATAATGCCCGTGCAAGGTACGCTACAGGGAGATAATGCCCGTACAAGGTACGCAGCAGGGAGATAATGCCCGTACAAGGTACGCTGCTGGGAGATAATGCCTGTACAAGGTACACTACAAGGACATTCCTATACACAGTACACGGTAGGTGGACACGCCTGCTAAGGGGGAAGTGTAGACAAAAGTACACCTACTGTACCCATCTACATTTTACACCCAACAACCAACCAACCGATCACACTTCAACCCAGCAGGCCGCCGAGTAAGGGGGAACGAGGATCACCTGAGAAAGCAGTAGTAAGGATGGTGAGAAGACAGGATCACCTGAGAAAGCAGTAGTAAGGATGGTGAGAAGACCCGAGAGGACGAGGGTGCCGAAGGCGGGCCATCGACGTCCCAATCGGTCGAGGGTGAGCACTAAGAACATATCGGCGGGCAGCTCCGTCGCCGAGGCCACGCTGAAGGTCACGAACACGTCCAATTGCAGGTTGGATACGTTCCGGGTGTGGCCGTCATACACCAGGCATCCTGCAGGATGTGAGGAGTAGTCTTCAGGGAAGGACATGAGAGGAGTAGTGGGTATTCTGAGGGGGAGGGCAGGGCTACAGTGGGTACTCTAAGGAGGAGGGCAGGACTATAGAGTGTGCTCTGTAAGGGAGAACAAGAGTATAGTGAGTACTCTATAGGGGAGGACAGGATTATAGTGAGTACTCACTCTGTCAACTATTGTATTACTGTAATTATACACAACTAAATGTTCAACCAAGTGCATAATGTTTAAACCATATCTAATCTGTAAACATCCCCGACTATCTAGATGTACACATCTAGCCCACCTTAACCTTAAACTCTTTTACGATTAGTTAATGGGTAATTATGTGATGAGGGGACTGGGCATGCTGGTGGGAGAGACGACCTACCAGAGGACACAAACAGCGACGGTGGTGCGACGGAGTCTTGGCGTCCGGAAGAGGTCGAGTAGTGACGCAGAAGCGAGCTGCTCCACCATCGCGGCGTCTTCACCCTGGTGGGTTTTCTGCGGAAAGGAGAGAGGTGGTGAGAGAAGCGGCGTCACTCTAGACATTCGTCTGGAATCGGCACCAAGTTCTCGTAACGACGACTGCGTCACAGTGATAAAATAACAGAGGAAACAAAGTCTTCCCAAGCATAAAATTATGCATTTGTTATATAAACGGCATCTATCAGGTCTTCTGCATCATCTGCTTATCCACAACAGGGAGCGGTTGATAATGAACTTGAACTCAAAGCAATTAGTGAGAGTAACGTGACGAGTGACACAAGGTGCTCAAGAGCTGGAGTTTCTCGAGGGTGATTATAATGTAAGATGGTCTCACCTCCAGGTCCCGTAAGACGTGGTCTGGGATGATGCAGCCGTTCACCTTGGCGATCTTCTGCAGGATCTCCACTGTCTCCTTCATACGACCTGTCAAGGGAATGGTGAAGGAACAATGTTATGACATCGTTAGAGTAACCTGCACACACACTTTTGTGTGTGTGTGTGTGTGTGTGTGTGTGTGTGTGTACATACCTAAGTGTAAAGACAACGTTAAGAGACGGGGCAACACGAGTGTAAATCTCTCTCTCCGGAACACAAAAATATTAATCACACACACACTCATAAACACCTGGTGGTGCCACAAAAAAGAGAAAATTAAAAAAAAAGCTTGTCAAACATTTGTATAGCTGTACCTCGAATTCTATTCTCGTGCAGTCACAAGGGTGACTTGGATCACGCTTCACACAACATTCAATAATTCATGGATCTTTTGAAATTATTAGTAGTTATTACTTTGAATGAAATCGTTTGTATCATGGGCATGTGTCTTTACTAGTCTGGCTTATTCCTTTTGTGTAAGTATGGATGTGTACATGGACAGTGCTTGCTTGCCTCTGGCATGTGGACGCTTCCTGTGTCAGCCTGAGCACAGTGCGAGTAAACACGAAGAGGCACAAACCTTGCGAGAGCAGCCAGCGAGCACTTTCAGGCAGGAGCCAGTGGGAAAAGCAGGATAGGATCATGGGCGTGGGGGTGAGGGCCGAGAGGAGTCGCCAGTCGCTCACCCACACGGCCAACCAGGGAAGTAGCACCGTCCCCGCCGTGTAGAAGATCGCGATGGACAAGTTGGCCACAATCGTCCGGTGCTGGGGGCCCACATACTCCAATACTGCCGGGGAACAGAAGGAGGGACACTGAGGGTCATATAAGACACCGTCGAAGTGATTAAGCTGCACTATGCCTAAAAGGTTTTCATTCACGAATACGTACAAGAGATGGGCCCCACGGGCGTAGACCTCTCTGCCAGTACTGTACACACTTTCACGATACGAGAGATATTCTTTTGGGAAATACGTAAATCAAGAAAAAGATGAGGGAGACAAATGTACGAAGGAGAAAGCGAGAATATAGAAGAATCAACAGTGTCCGTAACCGTTCAACCCATGAGGCTGTCACGAGCAGCGGTGACAGTCAGGCCAGCGCCGAGCAACTCACCTAAGACGTACATCATGACGAATATGTTGTCGAAGGCGAAGCCGGCGATGAACCTGTACAGGAGGAAGTCAGCCAGAGAGGTGGACACCGCTGCTAGCAGGGAGGCCAGGGCGCCTACGAAGTTGGTGGCCACCAGCACCGGCAAGCAGCCGTATCTGCAACCACATTAAGTGCTCAGTGCCACAACTTATCCCTTTAAGTACGAATGCTTTAACCCTTCATCACAATATGACGTAATCATTAAATATAACAAATAACATCTGCGTCACTAGCTAGTGTGACCCACCAGTAATAAATACATGACCCATTTATTACAGTGAGGAGCGTCACTCACCTGTCAGCTGCCCAGCCACAGACGAGGCCTCCAAAGATGGCGCCAAGGAAGAAGACTGATTGGGCCAGCATCGCATACCACTCCCGTTCACACACCCACGACAACTGTCGAACAAGACATTTTACTTCATAAACAGTAAATCATATACAAACTGTAAATATATTTCTGAACTACAAAGGCCAGCATTCACGAGCGACTGACTATACGGTATGTCTTCCTTCTAATGATCACTCACGATAATGTTCACTATGCAATGGAACACCACTAAGCGCATCTTCCCCATGCCATCTTCACCACACTCTTAACATCGCTGCACCTTCAATTCACCATATCGTGATCTTCACTGAATCCTCAACATCACTCACCTTTGATCTGACCCACACTGACTGGTCAGGTTAAAAACCAACTTTAATTGCATCTTGATCCAAAAGACATATATACGACACCCTTGACACCAGTGGCCTTTAGCGAAGATGCGTTTGAACTGACGTATATACACTATATTAGCGTTGTGGTACTGACTGCTGGAAAGAGGACCAAAAAGAAAAATAACGGGGAAATGAACAAAGCAGCATTTCCCCCTTCTATTGTGAGAGACAAGCTAAATAATTTGACGGCGTCTAAAACTTCTTTTCAGACACAATAATTTGATAAACAAAATAATGTGGTTTTACTTTAAATTGCAAATCAATTTAGTTACAACAAATTTCTATATATGAACTTAGATAATGAATCAATACTAATTTCACTGGTTTCATATGATTTTAAAGTCAGCAAAATTCGTCTGCGAGTGTAAGGGCCCCCATACTTTTTTTTTTCCACTTAATGTTTACTGTACAGACCAAAATGTTGCGCCGTACAGTTAAGACTGTGCGGTTCATTTTCCATCCACATGTTTCCGTGTAACTGTGAAGCTTTGGCCTGCACAGATAAAACCCAGTGAAAAACTGAGCGCGTTTAAATGCCCTTAACGTTCGTAGTTCGTAATGGTATCATCTGTATTTGTATTCTAAGCTTAAACGGAAAAAAGAAAACTTTAAGGAATAATTCTTTAACTACCAATGCTTTGTATAAGAGGAGAAAGCATCCATACTAACATGATTCGCAACTTTGAAATCCAAAAACAAATAAACAATTTAACTTACCGATTGACATATTCACCTGAATATTTGCTTTCGACATCTCAAATATTCCTAAACATCAAAACAATAAACATTATTTCAGTCTTCTGATATAGTATCATATACAATGGTCGAATATTAATGAGGCCGTAGAATATTGTCCTTGAATAGAACAAAGACTGGGATAAAACTTATCACCTCGGAGACAATCGTGTGGTAGTTTCCTGTCGTGGAGATATCGTACTCCCACGCCTGGCAGCTCCGCACGGGCCCCGAGGGGTCTGGTGACGTCACGCCCTCCTGCAGAAGCTTGTGGTATTCTACATCATACACCTGGCAGCGGCTCCTCGTCTCCACCCCAGACGCGTCGACAATGACAGGGGCGCTCAAGTTACGTCTGCCAGTAAGTGAGGGTCAGCAGTTGAATAAAGACATAATTCTGAATGCCGATTTTCTTGCTTTTATGGATT
>JAUUDZ010288513.1:4046-16609 GCA_032361705.1 Panulirus versicolor | reverse complement strand
GTACTACAACCCTGGTTATGATCTACCTACCTGGCCGTCGTACTACAACCCTGGTTATGATCTACCTACCTGGCCGTACTTGTCGGCGTCCTTGTCCGTCGCGACTACCACCACGACGGGCGAGGACCACTCCTGTTGTTCCCGGAGCGACACGTTGTACTGCTGCGGGTAGAAGGTGGGCCGATTGTCGTTCACATCCTGGAGTTGGATCTTCACAGCGGCTGTCGTGCTCAGGCCACCTACACGGCGGGGCAAAACGACAAGGAAGAGATAAAGAATACACATATATAAAAAAAAACTATGAAGGGAAAGGAGTTTTAAGGTGAGGTGATGTTGGAGTACAGTGCTCGAGGTACGACAGTTTCTAAAGCGACGACGAGTGGAGGAGTGAACGACAAATTTGCATGATAACATGTCTAAGGCATCTGCGTATGTCCGCCAGGATTGAGATAAAGGAGACGAAATACATGAGGGTAATATATATACACGACAGGATGGGAGTTTGGAACTACGATGAACTAGTGGGTGAGGGGAAGTGTGGGGTTGGGAGGGGGGGTGGGTAATTATATCTGATGTTGGTGAAACACTTGAGAAATCTACAGAACTCGTGGAAATCTCACCTAGCATCCCAGCGTAGATGAAATTTGCTTTTCAGTTTATTTCGTGAAAATGGCATTGTTAGAGCTCCGTGCTTGCCCCATGTAGCCGAAAGGTTTGAGTGCTGAGGGCGTCATCTTTCGTACAAATAGGTCTATCAAATATCATCCACTTCCGTTGAACTTTTGTCATCACTTGGGGTTACCAAGGGGAGGAGCAAAACAAGTGCATTCATTAATGCTGGTGTATTTCTACTAGTTTGATTTCTAGAGACAATATCTTGAAGTTTTTCACCTACTTGCGTATTACTCAACTGGTGTCATCTTATGTATTAGATAGTGTTACTCGTTCTTGATATCTATCGTCTTCAGAGTGGGAGAGCTAAATTTATGTGTGATCTTATGATGCACAGTTAGGGGAGGTTTTGTTTCAGTTTAAGTTAAAAAAAAAAAAAGAAAATTGTTGACAAAGTCCCCCCCACCACATAATGATTCACTGAAATACGAGACAAAATTGTAAGATATAGTATGAACTTGATTACTATTATTTTCATATTCTTCATGTAATTCTTCGCATTCCTCACCAGTTGCTACATGTATGTGTTCTTTACTGAGGTCATCTAACAATGTATGCATTTTCTTATATGGGAGTAATTGTATTTAGTTAATGCAAAATGTATTGTTCTCAGCCACATAAAAAATAATTACAAATGATAGCTGTCCAGTCTCAGGGAAGGATCAGGTATATTGCTCTCGATTGATGTATTGTATCTTTACAGCATGGACGACTTAAGATAAAGACAACAGCTGAACAAGCAGCAGAGAAGCAAAAGGAAAGGGAAGAAAAGAGAAAACTGTATCTTGGTGGTATTACGAAAGCTTTTGAAAAGGTATAGAGTACTTGTTATGAGATAAGGAACTGGTTTACCATTGCCATCAGAAGTTTATTTTTTTCCCCCTAAGTCAGTTAGTCTGTTTTCATGTTTTAATACCATTTGATTTCCCTCTGTATGCTACAGTCTGATATAATACCCTTAATTCTTTGCCATACAATAGTGAAAACATTACTTTTAATTGCCTATGTTAAATGTACTTGTACTGTATTTTGATATCTCTAATTAGATAGGTGTACCTGCTGAAGTAGGTCTCTAATGTTTTTTGTATTTTTATGTTAAATAGCAACTTATTTGCACATGGGTCAGTTAAACTAATCAGCAGAATTTTATCTTTAATGTTCCAAGCATCTTTGCTGTCTTAAGCATTATATGACATGGGAATGATTGATGATAATACACTATATGGAGAAAACTTTTTGGATATGGGAAGACATAATTCAAACGTATGTGTTCGATCCTTTGAATGCATCAAGGTTAGGAACACTGACCACTACTCCTTGGAAATTGGAATGTGTCTCTTCTGTGTGAGGTTACGGGTCATTTTTAGATAAGAGCCATGAAATATAGATGTGAAGTGATATTGTTTTTTTACAGTTGTATGATAACAGACTCCCATGCTTCACAGAGATCTTCAGGGGTTCATGATGAGGAAGGACTAAAGATAACTGCTCAGCTTTTAGCAGCCAATCCAGATGCTACCACACTTTGGAACTTTAGAAGAGAGATTCTCCTTGCCATGAAGGGGTCAGTAGATAAAATACTTGGTTTCATTTGTTGTGGATACATCAGTTAACTTTATTGATCTGTATCAGATATGCTGTTTGCATGAAGAATATATTTTAAATTCCTGTAGACACCCGTTTGCATGATTTTGTGTTAATCCCTTCTGATCAGACATATTTCCTGACCATTCTTAATGTACTTTATGGTGTGGTAGTGCTATGGTTAGAGTTTTTAACGACAAAGCTCAAGATTATTGGTGTGAGTCATGTTAGTTCCAAATTTGGAATTCCCCCCCCACCCCCTCCCAAGTCCACCCAGCTTTTAATAGGTTTATTAGAACTGGGGAATCTAACTGTCACATGTGATGCCAGCCACATTGCTCATTTGTGTACAGTTAACTGCAACATTTGTGTATTCCAGCCATAAGAGCTCAGTATTAAACCACTAGTACGCAGTTGCATAAAACGCTGTAAGCTGAAATGTAAGAAGAGCTTACATTAGCATGGAAGTTTGTGTTTCACTTTGACACGCTGCATTTGCATTAAGGATGTATCTAATGGAATCCTATACACCCCATCGTACTAATATTGGGGACAGATTTAATCAATATGGAATATGCTTTAGAGCCAAATGATTTTATGCTGTTTTTTGGAGTGATTCAAAGCAGTCATTTATCATTTTGATGATAGAAAAATCTATTAACTTTAGGATGTTTAGATGTCACTGGCTAGTAAAGTGCTTCATTCAAATTATTTCATTGTATTTACTTTAATGTTTTTCTTTTGTTATGCTTTTTTTTTTTTTTTTTTTTTTTTTGCTCTCCATGTCTACACACTTACAAAAGTTTTCATGCCTTTCAGAGATGACCAAGAGGCATGGGAAAAACTTCTTACTGGAGAAATGACAGCAGTAGAAAGTTGTTTAATGAAAAACCACAAAAGTTATGGGGCCTGGCACCACCGTTGCTGGGTTATGCAGAACTTACCTTCACCCCCTTGGATAGCTGAAATAGCACTTTGTGACAAGTATCTCAAAGCAGATGAAAGGAATTGTAAGTATTACTAAGAGGCATATCAAAGAGCTTTACATAATTCAAGTTGCTTTAATAACATTAACGAAAGGATCTGTCTGTTTCATACCTATTCACATTTCTGATGCTTATGAGGTAACATCAGAAGCAAACAAAAGGTATTGACTCATTCAATCAAATCCATTCTCAGCAGTAATATATAATGCACCAAAACTTGACCCCCCTGTCTACAACCAGTTTTCCCCTGACCACTTCCTATGCCTAGGTTCAGTCCATTGATAGCACGTCAGGCCCTTCATACCACATTGCCACTGTTCGCTCCACTCCCTCCACACCTTACATCCCCCTACTTGTTCAGTCTCTAGACATTCGTAGCATCTTTCACTCTATCCTTGCACCTCATCTTTGGTTTCCCCCTTTTCCTTGTTCCCTCCACTTCTGACATGTACACCCTTAGGGTCATCCTATCTGCACTTCCAAACCATTTCAGCAAAACCTCCTCAACTCTCATATACATACACCACTTACAATTTGTGCCATGTCATGATGCTGCATTTCAGATGATTTATGTGTAGTTATAAGGAGTTAGTAAGTTGGTGTTTGGAAGGACACGGTTAATTGATGGTTATCTAAACCAGCAATTGATTCAGCCTATAACAAGTGTGGTCTTGGTGATTGAGAGGAAGTGACCACACTCTTTAGTAGTTTGAATTTAAGTTTATTCAATCTCCTGACTTTTGGCAGAAGAGGTTTCTGCTATTCTTCAGTGCTATAAGCACAGGAACAAATTGTTTCTGTACTGCTTTTATCAGCTGAAAAATTTAAGGCCCCTTTGTAATGTGATAAGAAATCCTAAACAGAGCTGACTTCTTTGAAGTGGATAGTGAAGAGTGTTATTCTGTGAACCACATAAGTTGCTGGTATAGTTAGCTGCTTGTTTGCTACAGTTCATGTGCTTGCCTATATATAATAATCCTCAGGAAGTGTGAAATGAAGACTGCAAACGACAGACAAGCTTTATTTGATGTTTCAGTTCATTGTTGGGATTACCGAAGATTTGTAGTGGCAGGAAGCGATCACAAACCGGAGGATGAACTAAAGTTTTCCTTGCAGTTGATAGAGCACAACCTCAGCAATTATTCTGCATGGCATTACCGCTCCAAGTTGCTACCAGTGGTTCATCCCCCACCACCAAATACTCCACATCCTATATCAGAGAATGCACTTATTGAGGTAATGTTACTGTGTTGTGCTTTACCAAGAGATTTTGGTGTATAAAGTTGTTAGTGAATGAGCTATACGTTACATACAGTGATATGAGAACTTCCTGTATCATTTTTTAGGAAATTCAGATGAGGAAATATAAGAAAATGCATAAGATTGAAGTAGTTGTGAGGAACATTAGGTAGGGGCCTCTGCAAACGCTGCACTAACTTGCCTCGTGCTAGTGACCTGTTAAGAGTGAGGCACTAAAGGCGAAGAAGCGGCAGTGGAGTTCTTTGGTTATGGAGTCTCTGTTGCCGTGGCCACCCCTTTGAGGGATTTCCAGTTAGAACAGATATCAGACATATAGATAGTTAGATAGTATGATTTATAATCAGTTATACTTAAGAACAGCAGAGCTGCAGTTTTTTCACTCAGAGCTGTTTAATATGATATTCAGTTAACTGTATGTACTTTGGAATGTAATATCTATTACATTTTTACAGTCAGGTATAGGTATTTACTCTAATTCATGCATTCCTTTTTATTTTTTGAGTTATGAACTGACCAACTTACAAACAGGGTCTGAGAACCTAACCAGGTCATAGCTAAGGAACCCCCTGTACCTAGTTTAGTTTCAAAATATTAAAGCTCCTTAGATTAATTTAAGAATGTTTAGATTCTCTCCACGAAGAGCTTGGTTGGATTTTTGGAATCTCCTTGGCTATTAACTCTTCCACTCTGAGGATAAGGCTACAGTGGCTTGGGTGGCTTAGCCAGACCAGTTCTCACTTTTCCCCTGATGTCTCTAATATTTGTGTTAATATATCAGTAACTTTGAGTTTATGAGTATAACAACAGATTTGGTTTTATAGTTAGGTAAGACAATTCTGAAGGGAATTTTTAAGAATTACTCTGCGATCATAAATCGTACTATGGAATGAAATGAACAGAGGATAGCAAATGGTAACTGCACCAGTTGAACAATGTGATTACGATCTGTAATTATTTATTTATAGTATGATTATTTCCCACATTTATGGTTTGTGAGTTAAGTCAGACATTTTTGAAGCGAAATGTGTAAAAAAAAAATCTGTTTATAGAATAAAAGGAACTGTATATTTTGATGAGTAAAAGGTGATAGATGGTAAGTGTGCGAGTCAGATAATTGTTATAACCCATGTAATTAGAAGTTTTGATGTTTAGAAGGAAGATGACAATAATTCTGATAGATAAGTAAGTGAGAATTACGAGAGTTTCAAAGACTGGAGGCAGCACAAGTGAGAATAATGGGGCATTAGCTGGAAAGGTTAGTTTGGTCTTCTTCCTTAGGGATGGTCTGTTCCATGGCGTACTTCCAGACAGGAAGAAGAGGTTGGGGTTTTATAGAGATTAAGTTAGCTTAAAGGCACACTTCCATAGTTCATTAGGGCTAGGATGCACAGTGAGAACTCATGAGAATTATGGCTGAAGTATTCTTGCAGAACAGAGGGAGGGAAGCAGCATTATGTTGGATGAAGAAAGATGGTAGCAGGAGATTCAGTATGGTGGTTGGCCTTTGATTCCACATTGTCTCATTGTCATCAGATTTTGTGGTCATAATGATGTCCAGGCAAAACTTGAAAGCTGTACCACTGTTAGCTTGCTCATGTTTAAGCTGTGAATGGTTTTTGTTATCTCAAAACTGGTTTTTGTTGCACAAGTGCTCATATACATAGTATGTGAAAGTAGTGAATAGGTATGTGTGCATTATCATGTGATCTGCTCCATGTTGATGGGAATCAAGTTTGGAATATTAATAGATATGTTAATGCCAAGGTTGCAGTTATATAAGCTGCAACTGGCATTTATATGGAGTAATTTATTTGAAGGGGATGATTTAGTCATAAAAGATTTTTTTTTTCAGGAACTGCAGACTGTAGTTGAGGCTGTATTCACTGATCCTTCCGATCAGAGTCCATGGTTCTTTTTAAGATGGCTTGTCAACAGACAGGAAAAAACTCCAAGGTGAGTTCTGAAGATGGTAAAAGGTCAGACTATCTGTTAGACTTAGTTTTGAAACTTTTCAGTACTGGTCAATAGTAAATGAGAATTACTGTCTAGCAGATGGAAATATATAGAAGTATATCCGTTTCAAGGAAATCTCTTTTATGTTGGGAAAGGTTGAAAATGTGCCTCAGTGCAGACGGAAGTGCACGGACCCAGATGATAATGCTGTTCATTATAATCATTGTAATATGCAGAACACAGTGTATACCATGAATATATCCCTTTCCTGAGTTTCATACTAGGGGGATGGGGAGATGTCCAAGAGGAACCAAGGCCCCTATCCCTGGTTAAGAACCTAAATTGAACAGAATTTACCACACTGTCTTTGAAAGCTAACAGTGGAAAGAGAGATGAACAAAACAAGAAAATATCAAGAGACTGCATTTTCAAGTAGCTTACAGCATGAAGAAAACTAATATGTGAAAGGCCCTTATTGAACTGAACCAGTGCTCACAGGGGACTTGGGCTGACTTTGGAAGTGATTATAATTTTTAGGCAAAGGATAAAACATTTATTTATGTAATTAGAATTCTCAGGCAAACTAGGGTAATATATCTAAAATGTAGAGATGACTTGATGGACCAGTTTCTTCTGCAGGTCTTAGATTATGAAATTATCAAGATATATTTAGGTTTTTGTTTCTTCAGCAGATTTTAGAAAGTTTTAATAATAGCGTTCATGTGTTTGTTTTTCAGGATGCTTCAGGTTGGTTATATGCACTGTAACGATGATATTGGCACACTTATTTGTGTGTTCTCCCAGCCAGTGCCTAAGCAAGATGTTCCTAAGGTTAAAGTTGATGGTGCCGAGTATGATGAAACCTTGTTGTGGTACGCACCAAATAATGAAAATTTCTCCAGTGTTTGGGTGAGCATAGATTCTCATGGGTAGGAGTGTTTCTTAATTGATTTATCATTGCCTTAGTTCATGCAGTATCTACTTATTTTTAAGTATCCCATCTCCATTTTATAGGGTTTATCATTCAGTGCTACCTCCCTGTGCTCACACATCTTTTATGTTGTGAATTAAAAGGGAACAAATTTATCAGGGAGTACAAAAATGGGTATATCTGAAGGTGAAGTAGTCCCAAGAATGTTGGTTGGATGTGAGCAGTGGGCTGTAGATGAGGGTGTATGTAGGTAGATGTGTTGGAAATGAAATGTTTGAGGACAGTATGTGGTGTGACTTGGTTTGATTAAGTAATGATAGGTTAAGAGAGGTGTGGTAATAAAAAAGGGTGTGGTTAAGAGAGCTGAAGAAGGTTTTCTGAAATGGTTTGAACACATGGGGTGAATGAGTTGAGGAAAGATTGACAAAGGGGACATATATGTCAGAAGTGGGGGAACAAGTAGAATGGTGAGACCAAATTGGAGATGGAAGGAGTGGAAATGATTTTGAGAGATCAGTGCCTGAATTTGCCTGATGGTTAAAGACAATGCATGGAAAGAGTGAATTGGAATGATGCATACAGGGCTCAATGTGCTGTCAGTGGATTGAACCAGGGCATGTGAAGCATCCAGGGTAGACCATGGCAAGGTCTTTGGGGTTCTGGTTGTGGATAGGGAGCTTGGTTTCAATGCATCAAACATGACAACTAGAGAATGGATGTGGTCTTTCTTTGTCATTACCTTGTGCTACCTTGCTAACTCGAGAAACTGCAATCAGTTATGAAAAGGAAAACGAAAATAGACACATTAAACTTTTTTCATATCTGCTGCAAGTGTAAAGAATTATTTATCATTATCTGAGGATGTGTGAGTGATGTACAGAAACTACATGTACATTCCTGATCTGCCACATTAAATAGGAATGAAGTAATAATTATTCAATTTTTTGCCTAAATAGGAATGAAGTAATAATTATTCCATTTTTTGCCATATACTTTGATTAAGCATAGAATTTCCTAACTTTTATTTTCTTTTCCTAAATATTTCCCCAATGTGTTGATTTGTATAGCATATTGTAACGAATTACATCAACTCGCCTCTTAGATAAGTGAAAAGAATAGTTTTTAGCTTCACTGCTTCTGCTGCAGCAGATTTGTGTATGATTATCATGATGTAGGAAATCCATAAACTCAAGTGTGTGGCCATGTGGTTGTCCAGAAAATTTAGTTAAAAATTAGCCGGAAATTATACAGAAGCTATATTCATACTAGTAATGAGCCTTTGCACGCTACACCATTTAAGAATGTTTGAGAGTGTGATTTTTTTGTGACTGCCTCTTTACTTCTAGAGATACGTTGATATTGTTAATGACTTTGAATATGTGTTGGATTGGCTCACAATTCCCATTAATCTGGGAAGTTATAATGAATTATAGTTTTTACATTCCTTTCAGGTAACAAAAATAGAACTACTGTCAACCGAGGCTCACAGCATCACAGTTAATATTAATGACTCCATGTGCAAAACTCTGTCTATAACTCCTGGGCTAACCCATACTATTGAGTGGGTTACATCACTCGAGGTTTGCGGTGAGGAACTGTCTGACATGACACGTTCAATGCTAGAAGAGGTGAAAGAAAACTGTGTTACCTTGGATGAGTTAGATCCATATAATAAATGTGAGTATTGTCAAGTATTATTTTTCTAAACCAGGAACTCTCAATTGACAGTCTTGTTTCAGTACAAAATTCCACAAGCTGTTCACTGTTCTTACGTGCTAGGTACCCATATCCAGCAATTATATCATTACCTGCCACCCTACCCATTCATGCATTTTGGTAACCCCTTAAGATTACAAATATGACTATATATCTTTTCCTTCCATATTCTTTTGTGACTTTGTTTACATTGGTTTTGCATTTTTTTTTTAGGAATACTTAACCTTATGAGATTTCTATTATCACCTTTATTGCAGGGGTGCTACTAACTTTAGTAGATGTTATGTGGGCCCTTGACTCACGTACACATCATGAGGAGATCGATAATTATCTTTCTCAGCTGCAGAAACTAGACCCTCTACGTAGCAAATACTATGCAGATATGAGTAAGTGACTGAAACTTCACCTTTGTAAAACTTAATGATACTGTTCCCAATTCATTTAGCATTTTTTGTATTGTATCTGTACAATTTCACATTCTTAAATTGTACACTTGGAAGTAAAAGTTTTTGAATTGCAACTATGCATACTATATCCCAGCTTCATAGATATTAAATAAGTTTGTCTTTATACATTTCAGCATTCTCTGGTGCTCAAAGCAAAAACCATTAGCATTATATTATCATTTTAGCTTGGTTGCCACACAGATAAATAACATTATTTTTTTATAAAAATGGTGAAAAATAAGCATTTTCCTGCAAGATAGGAGCCCAGATAGTTGCAAGGAAGAAGTGATAAAGTGGTAAATGTTTTTATGTGGCACAAACATTGGTATTAAACATTCCCATTTAGTATTTTTATAAAAGGGTAAACTAAGTTCTGAACACTCATTCATCAGTTATTTAAATGTTGGGAGAAAATTATGTAGGTTTAGAACATTTTTGTGACGTCCATAAGTACAGATTGGACTGTTTCCTACATTTTCTGGACCACAGTGGCAGATGTGACAGATATTGGGAAGGAGACAGGACATTGATCATCAATATAAAAATTTTTTTGCTAAAAAACATTGAGAATTCACTAAAACATAGGTATTTAATTTTTCTTAATGTTCTTTTCAGAAAGTAAGTTGGCAATGGAGACTGCCCTTAAAGATCATAGGATGACAGCAGAAATTGGAAGTAAATTCAAGCTTTCTGGTAGCAGTCTTACCAGAATTACTTTTAGCCACCTCCTTGCAAACATAAACTTCATTGATTTGAGCTGTAACGATCTTACATCTATTTCTCCCTTGAGAAACCTTGTTGCGTGCAGAGTGCTGATCCTGGACGATAACAAGATTTGGAACCTTGCCCCAATATCTACTGTGACTGCTCTTGAAACACTTTCTTTAAAAAACAACAAATTAGAAGATGTAGAGCAGCTGAAAGTGCTACAGATGCTGCCAGCTTTAAGAGAACTCTTTATAAACTCCAATCCCATATGTGGAGACGAGAACATTGAAGAAAATGTGAGTAAAGTGTTACATCACTTAAAGTCCTTAACTTTACGGTAAGGTAAAATGTTTAGTTTAAAGTTATAGCTGCTAATTATGTAATATAAATTTTTTATTTTTGAAGTTATAAATATGAAGAGGTATTTGTTCATGGATACATGAGGATAACTTTAGTTTTTATTAAAGTTAGCACAAAGGCTTTATAAAGTTACTTTAGTTTCAATTGAAGAGAAACGTAATCATGAATTACAAGTAACACCTAGATTACGGGAAATTTATACAGCATAATCAGACTTAATTCTTACTCATTGATTCATGATGTATAATTACAGTTCAGGGTTCAGGACAGGTAATTTATTTTGAAGCACATTTCAAATTGCGAATTATAATTTTTATCACTGGAATAAGGAATGAGTCCCTGTTTTACTGGGAAGAATAAAAAAAATAATGAGGGCACCATTACCTATGGATAAATATATCTGTCTACATATCTGATGCCCATTCCCTTTAAGAACACCCTCAGGGGGGGTGGTCATAGCATAAGTCTCCAAAACTGATGAACTCCAGTGCCGTTTCTTAGGCCACTGGCAGAGGGCAACTCTAGTGCAGTGTTGCCAGATGCTCCGAGCATCTGCTTCTTATGTGTGTGCCTAATATTCCAACATACTGCTTATACCAGATGCTTTCACCTGATATTCCTACCTACTACTACTATATACCAAGGATGGACCTTTGCATTTATAACATGTAAAGAGATGCATCATTCAGGCAAGGTTTGTACAAGTTCATTTGTTACAGTTTACCTGAGCAAGTCACTCTTTGCGTAAAACCCTCCTCTGTGATGGCATTTCTTGGCAAAGCCACCACTCCTTTAAGGTGAAAGATAAAGTCAAGATCGGTTAGAAAGAGCAAGGCCATTATTTCTTATGGTGAAAAGATTATTATTTTGGAACTCCATGATACCTTCTATGGGGCTCCTGCAGCTTCAAGGTGACTTTTCCATCAGGAACTGGGAAAAGCTGGACTACTTTGTCATGAGGTGTTCCATGATGAGACTGCTCATTTTTGTCTGTTGACATGATACGGCCTCTTAGCGTAAATACATGCAGGAAAAGTCTGGTTACATCAGAAAGGTCTGTTTTTCTTTAGTTAATTTTTTTGTACATCTTTATATGTTGTTTTTTAAATATATTTATTTATAATTTCCCCAGGACCAATTTCTGCGAAAAATCCTGGTGTTACCCAGAACCTTTCTAATCTCTTGATGCTCAAGGTTAGACTACTTCCAGTGGCAGGGAAATGTACTCCTTTGCAGAGGTTGTACTCTCAATGATGCAGCCTCGTCAAAGGTGGCTTTCACCTGTGGTGTAAACTTGAGCAGGCAGAGTCCTGTAACACTTGTATTTTATATGTTTGATTATATAATAAATCTATAAAATGACATGTTGTACCTCTAGCCCTTATGTATAATTTAACTTCAGATGTGAAAATATTTTCTTTTGTAAAGAGACTAAGAGCATGTGCCAGACCCAAGTGGTCGTTGTTGAACGAGTATAGTGATATCAGCTCAGCTATAATCATCAGAAGAAAACAGAAGCTGGAAAATATGGATTGAATTAACCAGTTTGATTAAGCTTATGTTTGAGCAAGTTTCATTAGGCTTATAGGTGAGTGGCTAGAATTATGAAATTCATTTCTTTACCTCGATTCAAAGTTTCTTGCCATTCAGTTAGAAAACATTTTTCACTGTCCTGAAAGCGTATCGATGTCTGGTTTAGTAAATGTATAGATTTTTATTGAAGCAGTTGCATATAAAATGTCTTTCTTTTATACTCGTTTACTGCTTCTCACATGTGCGAGTTAGAACTAGGAACAGAAGAAAGGCCTCATTTGCACACATCCATTCTCTGTCACGTGTAATATACCAAATCCACAACCAGGCTTACAGACCTTTCCTCGGTTTTCTCAAACTGCCCTGGGTCAGTCCAGTGACAGCACGTCATCCCAGTAAAGGGCATCTTTCCAG
>JAUUDZ010288402.1:0-15000 GCA_032361705.1 Panulirus versicolor | reverse complement strand
CCAGTCTTGGTTATGGCTCAGTGATCAGAGCCTCTTTACTGGATCGGAAGTCGGGTTGGCATTGGTCTGGGAGGAATTTATCAAAGTGCAAACTTTACCACCCCGAGCTACACAGGAATGAACGATAGTGTAACAGTTATGAAGTAAGGAGAAGCTGGAGAAGGAGTAGATTAGTCTTGGCTCACAGAGTGAGTAGTCAAGGAGATCTTCCTCAAGGCATATCATGGGCCTAAAGAACCATGGCTCCTTGACAGTCATATTTCTCTTAAAGTCATGAGGAATTTTGAACATTCTTGCGTGTGTGTGTGTGTGTGTGTGTGTGTGTGTGCAAATTTTGAATGTGTGTTTGGGCATGATATACTTTCACACAAGTGTGATGTTTTGCTTATGTGCTTTTCTGTGTATATGTTTGTTTTTGTATTATCTGTATCCGATGACGTCTGGGGTGAGGCTTTACTCTCTTAGGGACAAAGGCTTTACTCTCTTGAGGTTGAGGTTCCAGTCTATTTACTTTTCGAGTTGCCACTTGGGTTTTCCGACGTGTTCAATACTTACTGCCTCTTCGTTTGGCTTGTTCCACGTACCCACTGCTCAGTGACGTCGTTCATGACAATTGCAAACAGCGAAGGATCTAGTACACATGCGTAATATTGTGACCTTTGATAACTTTGATAATGGTTCTTGGCGTCTGCCTTAATCTTCTCTTCATTGGTATAAGCAGTTTCAAGGTTTCTTACCTTTACCCTTAACTCATCTTTCTTGATCCTGGTAACGTTCTTGTCGCATAGTTATTCTCGTTGGGAGCCCAAGCTGGTGATGCATTCTCTAACTTGGGTCTTATTTATGTCAGGTATCATCCCGGCATCTTCTACGTGGATCTAAAGATAATGTTTAGGCTGCATAAGACGTGGCTTGGTTTCTCTTGGTATATACAGCACATTTGCAAGGTAGATGCTCTTAGTTTGTTACCCAAGGACACATTCTAAGTGTGGTTTAAGTCTTTTTCTCTCCTGTTTACACACGTCTGAATGGAACTTTACCAGCTATTTGTTTACCTTGTGTTGCAAGATGATTCAGATGTTGTTGCAAGTTCTTGCAATCATGAATGCTCCTTACGTCTCGTGAATTTACCATCATCAGCAAACATGTCCGGGTATGATCCAAGTCCTTCAGATAAATCATTAATATAAATCATGGAGAGAGTTGACTTGATTTGGGCTAATTTAGGAAAGCTACTTTGATATGTAATTCTTTGCTCTCACTCAATTACGTAGTTTGCACTTCCTCTCAGAAGTCTTCCGCCAATATCAACCAGCTTCTATGAGAGCCTCTTTAAAGGCACGGCACTAAGGCCTTGCGGCAGTCAAAACACACACACTATCTGTCTATATCTCGCGTCTAGAATTAGTACACTCCAACAGACAGTAAGGAGATCTGTTACATATGACCCTCCCTCTGATACCATGTCATCTCTCACCCATAAAGTTCCAGTAGGAGTTCACTTACATTTCCTGATTATCTTTTCCAATAGTTTACGCCTTAAGTTCGTTAATGACACAGTTTGCTTCAGTGTGGTTTAATTAAGATAGATATTACGTTAAGTCTCCCAGTCATATGGTTCACTGTATGAAATGTCTAAAATGCGTTTAGTCTGTTTCGAGATTTTTCGAATTCTGAGCAGCCCCTTATGTTTCTTAGGGGTCTATTATTCCTCAATTAAACCTGCATATCCTGTGTTTCAGTGACGCTGCTTCCCGGGGCCTCATTTCTGTCCTCTTCTAGTACGGCCGAGGAGAGTGAATCCCCTTTAAGATGATTACACTTTGAAACCATTCATAAGTTCTTCACATGTGTCACTTTCTCTTCCAGTAACTCTGCCATTTATGCATGATTACGAGTTGTATGTGACGGAGAGAGTTACACACTCGTATTGCCAGGTCTCTTAATCTTGTTTACATACATGTCTGATTCTTATGTATACACACACACACACACACACACACACACACACACACACACACACACATATCCCAGCTTACGTGAGATGACCTTTTGTTGAACTGCCCCAATAAGAAGGATGAACAGCCGGGTTAGCTGTCAGTCGATTGCGCTGTCTTGGTTTTGATCCCAGGCCGGTTAGATTGGTGGTGGGTAGCAACACTGACCGTTGCACCCCGCGCCCTGAGATCACATATTTGCACATAAGCGAGGAAAATATTAACAAGCGAGGAAAATATTAACTCATGGGATTCTTTGTATTAATTTGTTTACCTTTCAACGCCATTCATTTAGATTTTACATTTTACTGCATAGCTCGGCCACCGCTACACTGATATAACAGAAATGTTTCTCATATCTTTTCTAATTTCTCTCTTATCTTTCTTTTCATGTATCTGGCTGGTCACTCCCTTTTCTGGAATACCATTCGACATTGTCGCATCTCTTGGAAATTCAAGAAATTACTGTTTCTGTTAATTCGTTCCCCAGGAATGTACGAATTACTTGGGTATCCTTTTAAATCGGACTGATTTCTGTACTGGTGGTCTTTATTTTGGCCGTCCACTTACTCCTTTATTGTGTATCCTCTTCAGTTCTAGATGTCATTTTTTCTCTCTTTTGTAAATTGAGGATTCTAGACAATATCTTCATATTTTTTAGGCTACTGTGCGTGAAAGCTAGATCCAGTTTTGGCCATACAGTCACACCTGAGACCTTCTGATACCTGTTGGTACAAAAAGTTTTCCTGTCCACATTCCAGAGACCTTCACGTGTTTTCAGTCCCCTTCAAATATTTGTTCCCGCACATTTGATTCCTGAGGACTGTATACTAGTAGGGTTATTAGGGGGAGTTCGTGAAGCTCTGTATATTTTCTGAAATGTAGTGGCTGTAAAGTTCTCTTCCTACCACTGCCCTTTGGACTATTATGGTTGCGCTCACCAGTAGATGGCAGGTCTCCCCCGCTCTCACTAATCTAGTTATCCTGTATCCTCCTGCTGGGGAATCCATGTATAACCTGATAATCTTGTTGAGCTTAGCCTCAGCTGGACCCGAGATGTCTAACTAATTCTCATCTACCAGACCACCAAACTGAGATTACTTTCCATTTCCCACTAGGGCGGCAGCATTTTCCTACATGAAATATATTACAGATTCATCTGATTCCATGCTCATTGAGTGTGACTTTGCCTTATTTTACCCGAGTTTCCTGCTGTGTATACAATCTTTCTGAATCTTTGCCAAAGTTTCCCTCGTTCACTATTTTGTGCATTCAGCCTTTTAATTATAACTCTGTCTGGCAGCTGCTGGACCTGCTTTAAGATTTCCTCGTTGCTCTTCTCATCTTAAGCGTATATCTTGGCTGCCGTTCCATCCCTCTTTTATCGTATTACTCGTTCCTGCTTGACTCTGTCTTCTTATAATCTTTATCATTTAATGTCTAGCATGTCCTTCATTTTCTTTTCCTCTTCGTAAATCCTTTTCTTCCTAGATTCATTATTATCATGTGTACCAAATATCTCAACCGACTTACAACTTCCCAACTGGCATTTCTTAATTCAAGTCAAAACTTCGATCTGTTCTATAAAGACTTAGTTTATCAGCATTTACGTGAGTGGAATCAAACACTTGTACCTGTTCATCTTGTATATATAAACACTCATCACTTATACTCTTAAGCATTATAGATACAGATTTCCTTGGCAGTGTTTTTCGCTGTTCCCTTCAAATGTTGTATCTGCTATTACCTTAAGCAGGAATTCTGTGAGTTTTATCCCCAGTTTCGCCGTTGGTGCCCCATCCATTATTAGATGTGCTGCCTTCACCTTGGGCCATTATTGTGTTCATCGTCCATCTTCACATCATTGATTTTCATGTTCCTGATGCTATCAGGTGTGTCTCCGTCTTTTCTTGTTGTTTTCCTCAGACCTAAATGATCTTGTCGCTCAGACTGTTGTTGATATTATCTTTGGCTTTCAAGACTGAGTGACGAAGACTGATTCGCTGGGTGATGCTTGGCTGCTGGCAACTTTGTAACATGACTGAATAAATATAATCAGATGCTAATCTTTGGAACTGTATATAGATATCTGAGGTAATGTGAGACCATTATTAAGTTTACTTATACATGACTGGTGACATCTGGTATCTTTCGGCGTTTCGAGTTACCTCTTGTGTCAGTTATTTGAGTTTCGCTTCTGAGTATTACTTTGTTTTGCTGCTTTAGATTATCATAGATTGTTTTATTGCTTCTCTTATGTTTCCCTTTATACGTGCGGAAATGATTGATCTTATCATTCTTCAGGAAAGTACAATGTGTTTGCACGCTAACTTAATGCTTGAGCAGATTTTTTTCATATTACAGTACTCGCTTTCGATTCCAAATTTCCTTTGCAAGTCTTCTTTGTTTTGTTTGTGTAATTTCCAGCAGAACCGTAGCCAAATTCGCTATTTAGAATAAACGTTCTCGTAAAATATTCGTTGGTGAATAATCACAGGAAATACCTTCCTCGGTCACCACACATGGTCCAATTCTCTTTGCAGAACTCTTCTCAAATTCTATTTCGATTTTCACTAAACGGTTTCTGCTCTAACCGAGGACGAAATGGTTCCACTGGCCCCACGAATGCAGGCAGCCACCCATTATCCCCTGCACAGTGAATAGTCGCATAAGATTCTGTCGTCAAAAAAAATCGAAAGTAATTACGAAATTAGGAATTAACGCTCCGTTTTTCCAGTGCATGCATGATAATGGTAATAGTATTAGTAATAATAATCGCATTAATGATAATGTTTATGTTAACAAAAATGATGATGGTCGTAGTTCAAACTGTCGTATGCGGTCAAGGTGATAGCGGAGTAGTGTAGGGAAGACTAGAGTGTTGAGTGAGCTCCTCTAGTTAGGTGGTGTAAAAGATAGCGAGTTTGTTCTTGTATGTACTTTTCTGCATCGTCTCTGATAGCGTCTGTTGTGAGGTGGATCAGGAAGGAGACCAGACAGAGGAGCAGAGGCGCGTTAGGGAAGACTTAAAGTTGTTCTTGAGCTCAAGTAAGAGGAGGCAAAGTGTCCCGAGTCAACAGAGAATGTAGAAACAATATCTGGAAGTTTTAATGCGAACAGCTTTGTGGACTAAACGCCTTGGAGGGCTGAGACTTAGCGAGACAAGAGGGAGTGGGATACATTTAGAAGAAATGCTGATGTGCATGATTACGGTCTTTGTTTGATGAATGGTGGTATATGTGGCGGTGGTCCAGCCCTGGAGGCTGCTAAGGGTGTTCTGAAGAGGGATGTAATAAGGAGCGCTGTTGTCAACGTTAAAACCCAGTGACAGAATCGTGCTTCCATCAAGTATGTCCGTCCATCAGGAAATCACTTATACGGACGAAGAAACACAAGGGTCCTATTTTGTGGGCTGTGAGATGCTACAGGTGAGGGAGTGTGGGTGGTGGGGATAGGCCCTCGGAAGCGTGCAGTTTGACGACTCTCGATGAGAAAGTCCTCCAGCCAGCAGACCTTCAGTCTCTCGGTGAATTTGGCCCATTGATACCACCTCGATCCTCGGCTTCCTCTGTAAAACATTTGTGTCTGGGCTGACACGAACACGACAAATTCCATAGACTCGCAACAGTTTGGTAACATGAAGACCTCCTACTTCACACACTTTCTCGTCAGCTTACTGGACTTTATCTCTCTCCAAGTAAAGAGATTCAAGGCCTCTATGGCGATCATCTTCACTTACTTCACTAGGGCTTACGGCCTAGTCAGCACTAACCATTGGCTTCTAGATTCTTCAAACATAAGACGGTCATGTCACAAGTCAGGCCAGGAAAGGTCAGGTCAGGAATACGTAAAGGTCTGGAAAAAGTGGCATACGCGAGAAGGGATCTGGAAAGCGCTGCACACCGTAGCGGTTGGGACTACATCTAGAATGTCTTTGTTTCTTTTTCATTCAGGAAAGTCACTCCGTCACTCAGACGTAAGGAGGAAATTGTGACGGCCGTTCGTTCCCAAGCCCGGAATAGTTACGTCTGAGGATACAAAAAATCCTGGACTGTAGTGGAAGATTTATTCGACTCCAGATTTTCCTCTGATGTTTTGTGTCTTGTAAAACTTCTCTTGTTAGAGGTTGAGCTAGACTTTTTCTCTCATGGTTAGCTTTAAAACAATTAAAGATGCGACAACTGAAGCGTTACATAGAAGTGGCTGACAGCTGAACTCTTACGATTAAATGACAGTTTATACATTTTGGCTGAATTAGATAAGATCAAACATGGATTAGATTTCCCTTTGTATTGTAAAAGTATTTTGTGAATCAGAAAACTTCCTTACCAGTTCAAGTGCTTAAAACAACGCAGACTGACGTAATATAAGAATTCTTTTCGTTTATATTTCACATTTGTTGTACTTTGTGTTATATACGTTACCTACAATTGAATTCGTTTTTCTTCGTAAATTGGTCATTCATAAGAACGGTCAACTATCCAACGAAATACACTTTAGAGTAAATATCACGTAATTGGGTCATTCCCTGTATCTCGTAAACCATAGCAGGGAAACCTTTTTATTAGTTAGGCAGAAAACTTTCCACCATTTCTCTTTTTTGTGTGTATGTATGTTTTATGTGTTTGTATGTGTGTTTCTCTGCGACCTAGTGTTTTTGTATGTTTGTGTGTTTGTATGTGACCTAGTGTGTTTGTGTGTTTGTGTGTTTGTATGTGATCTAGTGTGTTTGTATGTGGCCTAGTGTATTTATATGTTTGTGTGTTTGTATGTGACCTAGTGTGTTTCTGTGTTTGTATGTGACCTAGAGTGTTTGTATGCGACCTGTTGTGTTTGTAAGTTTGTATGTGACCTAGTGTGTTTGTGTTTTTGTATGTGACCTAGTGTGTTTGTATGTGCCCTAGTGTATTTATATGTTTGTGTGTGACCTAGTGTATTTGTATGTTTGTGTGTTTTTATTTGACCTTGTGTGTTTGTATGTTTGTGCGTTTGTATGTGGCCTAGTGTCTGCAGAATTACTACTTACAAGTCGAGCAAAACTAAACCACATTCCAACTATAGTCATAGTCATTTTCATATCAAGCGGCGTTGATTGTTCTTTGCGTGGACAGTATTTTTTTTTTTGTATGAAGTTGCCAAACAACTTGTGTGATTAGTGTACCTGTACAGGATGACGAACAAAGCTAGTTGTGTCATGAGTGTGTTACCTGGAGGTCTAGACGCTTTCTTTTGTCTCGTAAGCTAGACACTTTTCCCGATTGTTTTGAAGTTTACTGGAAGCGTTTGCGCTCTTCCGATGAGTCTGAAAGTTGCTGCATGAAATAAAAGTGTATAGATGTGTCTGCATGTGCCTGATGATGTTACTACATGTGTCAGAGAAAAAGAAGTAAAAGCTTTTGGCAGAAAATGTAGCATACGCCAGAGGGGGTCTGGAAACTGTGGCATACACCAGAAAGGATTTGGAAAGTGTATCATACACAAGAAACTGGCATTTGCCAGAAGGGGCCTGGAAAGTTGTAAAATGTCAGAAGGTATCTGGAAAGTACGGCGTACTCTAGAAGATGCCTAAAAAGTACTGCATACACTGAAAGGGATCAGGATAATGTACCATACGTTAGAAAGGGTTTAGCAATTTGATCTTACGCCTGAAGAGGACCTTAAAAGTATGGCATAGGCCAGAGAGATCTGTAAAGTGTGGCATACGCCAGAAGGGTTAGAGAATGTGGTAGACGCCAGAAGGTGTCTAGGAAGTTTGGCGTGAGCCATGAAGAGTCTGGAAAGTGTGGCATGCGCCAGAAGGGGTTCTGGAAAGTTTGGCATGATCCAGAAGGGGTCCGAACGATAGTGTGTCTATCTCAGGAAGGGTCATGGAAGACATGAAATTTTCAGAAATTTCAGAGAATGTTTTCATGGGTCCAGAGGCGTCATGTTGGTGACTGTGTCCTGGAAAGTCAGTGTATGACAGAGAGTCAGTATTTGTTATAGAAGATCTGTATGAGGCATGGAGATGCAGCATATGTCTGGAAAAGAATTAATTCATGATCATGTGTCAGGATGAGCCATCATCTTCCTCAGAAAGATGGACGAACTTCTGTCAGGAAGGGCTAGAATTCGTCAGAAACTGTCAGCAGGCGTCAGGCAGCGTCAAGATGGTGCAGCGAGGGTTGCTGGTGTTGATCATGAGCATCCCATGTCTCCAAGTCAGGGAATCTGAGCTTGATTTTGGAGTATTTGGGTATTACTGGGGATACTCACGTGCGGGAAATGCCTCCTGTTTTAACAAAGGTACCGGTAGGTAATCATTCGGAGGGATCTCTTGGTGTCAGCATGCTTGAGAGAGAGAGAGTCACCTGGTGCCAACATGTGTCAGGGAGTGTCAGCGACCACAAGTGTCAGAACGGGGCTGAGGGAGAGTGACTGTATTGATTGATTGATGGAGGTCACTTATGAGTCGGCCGGGATCTCGCATGCCAACATTTCTTTGACAATATTTTCTCTAGGAGCCGGCCAAGATTCCGGGGCGTGAGACTCTTCTGTAGCTTCCCCTGGCCCCGAATCTCCTTGTCGGGGATCGGGGACTTTCCAGAGGTGCCCCATCGGTCTTTAAGGTCCTTGCATGTGTGGTCATCATTGGGTATGCCTGATTACACGTTCTTTTTCACAGGTGAGGACGTTCATAAAAGGCTTCTGGTCCCCATGTTTCTTGTCATAGGTGGGAATGTCGTATGGTGTCCCTGACTTCAAATATCCCATCTTAGGTGATGTAATTAAATTCTCGTGGGTCCACCCTCGTATCTGGGGCGTTGCTGAATGCCCACTAGCTCCATCTTTCTTACCTTAGATGGAGTACGTAAATGCTCCAGGTTACACACTCCCATCTTGCTACTGGGTGTCGTCATTAGGTTGTCCTTGTTTCCGCGCTTCTTTTCATGGGTGGGGACATAATTAAGTGCCCCTTGCTTCATGTTCCTTGTCCTGAGAGGATCATTATTGCATGCCTCTGGCTCATTTCTTGTCATGAGTGAGGGCGTGCAAGCTCGTATCTCCGTACATGCATCAAGCATGTCGTTCGTGTTAAAGTCTTTAGATGCCCCAGGCTTCGTGTTCAAGTTCGGAAGGAGGGGTGCATACTGAGTGCCCCCTACCCTGGTACCTATGGCTTAATCCTGCTTTTGGATATGGAGAAGTCTTTGGATGCCCTTAATTTCATGCTATCCGTCGTGTGTAAGACCATATATGAAAACGCAGTTAAGTGTGCATGACTCCATGCTTTTCTAGGGTAAAGACGTAATCCAGTCCTTCTGATCCTTTGCTTCTTGTCATTTTTTAAGGACGAAGTTCAGTGTTCCTTGGTCCATGACATCTGTCTTTGGTGGGAACATCATCAGGAATCCCGGTCCACGTTCCATATGGTACATGGGGAAGGATTAAGTGCTGCTTGTTTCATCCGCTCCTTGTCGTCGGTGGGGACATAAGTACATCTGGATACACACTCCCAGCTTCTGGGGTCGTCATTAGGTGCCCTTGTCTCCGTGCTGTTCTTCGTAGACAGGGACACAGGTAAGTGTCCCTTACATCGGATCCTTTGTTGGAGGTGGGGACTTCATTAGCCGCCCCGTTCTCCACACTCTCTTTTGTGGTTGGGTACGGAATTAAGTGCTGTTGGCTCAACGCTTCTGGTGAATGTAAAGGTCCTTGGATGTCTCTGTTTTTATGCTCCTTTTCGGTGGGGACGCCACTGAGTTTCTTTGGCTTCACTTTACGTTACTTATCGTGGGTGAAAGCAGGAGTGCCCCTACCTCCACGTTCCTTAACGTGAGTGTGAAGATCACTGAGTGTCCCTAAATCCACGTTCTTCCTCATGGTTTAGGACGGGAGTAAGTGCCCTTCCATCCACCCCTTTTGTCGTGGATGGCAACGTCATTAGGTGCCCCTGGTTCCGATTCCTTGTGGGTGGGGACACCGTTGGTGCCCCCTGGCTCCCTGTTTCTTGTCATGGATGAGGATATTACTAGGTGTTCCTGGCTCCACATTCCTTGTTAGTGAGGATACTTTCGGATGCTTCTAGCTTTAAAGTCCTCTCTAAGATAAAAACGCCATTCGGTGTTACTGGCTCCAAGTTCCTTGTCGTGAATGGAGACGTTACTGGGGGACCTTGACTCCACTTTCCTTTTCGTGGGTGGGAACGTTATTAGATGCCCTGGGCTTCACGTCCCTTGTTGTGGATGGGGATGTTGCTGGGTATCCCTGGTTCCACGTTCCCCGTCGTGAGTGGGTATGTTATTGGGTGCTTCTGGCTCCATGTTCCCTGTTGGGAGACCCTTTTTTTCTTTAAGTTTCCCGTGGTGTGTGGGGTGGTTGCAAGGTCCAGTCGTACTCTTCATTTCTAAGGTAAAAATACTCCAGATTTGTCGAGGTTGAAGGTCCATGTCACAGACGGGATATTTTGGAGTACCTTCAGACCCACACATTCTCTTGAGGTTGAGATTTCCATGGATGTTCATGTGTCCATGATGGTTGTCGAGGTGGATGATGTCGCAGAGTGCCTGGGATCCATGCTGTTCTCGGGAAGCAGAGATGTTGTGGTCTGCCTCATAAAGCATTTTATGGGTGATGTTTGGGTATGCCACCGGTCCCACTTCCCCTGTGCGTTAGGGAAAACTGTATGGGAGGGGGACAGCCTGGGATGCCCCTTGGCCCTACACTTCTTGTCATATATGGGTATACCTTGAGGTACCTTTTGTCAAGGCGGGGATTTTCTGAGGTGCCCTTGACTGCATGAACCTTGCCTGGGGAGGGATATCTGATCCTACGCCTTTTTTAGCAGTTAGTATGGCATGGGATGCCTCACAGTCCATGTGTTCTGGGTTATCCCCCGCCCTTGTCGGGGGCATGAATGTTCTGGAGTGCTCCTGGTTGCACGTTCCATATTTAGGACTTGGATCTTTTTCGTTATTCCAGGTTTTACGCTCCAGAGACAGGAATGTCCTGAGTCCAGTCTATGCACGCCTTGTCTTAAGGTGGCCACTTTGGTTCCACGCTCTTTGTCATTGTCAGGGATATCATAAAGGGCCTTTGGAAGGTACGTCTGTGGTGTCCCTGGCCCTGAGTTCCGTACCAGGGGACAGAGGTTTCCCCTGATGCCCCTGACATCACACCTCTTGTCTAGGGCGGGGATATCCTGTCTGTCTCCTACCCTAACTCTTCTTGTTAAGAGTAGCGTCACTCAGTGGTGCTCAAGCTCCTTATTTCTAGGCGCCCTGACTTCACGCTCCTTGTAGGAGGCTGAGGTATCCTGGTTTTCCTCGCGCTCGCGCTTTCAAAACTCGTGGATGCCTTGCAGCGCCCCTGCCCTATCGCTACAATGTCATATGCGTAGGTGGTAGTTGGGGTGTCCTAGGGTGCACTCCGAACTTTTCGACCCTTGTCGGTCCCTTTTGATTAGAATGGCGTGTGTGATGGATAATGATGTGTGCTGAATGATGAACTCTCGCTAGATTCTTGAAAATGGATGAAGTCGTAAGACTCTACTAGCTCTAAACAGACGGTGACTTTGTGATCATTATAAGGATTGTGTAGTGTTAATGACGGCGATCTTTGAATTCCTAATGACGCCTCTTTTCTCCGCCCAGAGACGCCAGCTTTGTATGCATACGGAAGATTGTTCACGTCGCATCTTTTGACTTTAATATTTTAAAGGAAACTTTTTTAAGTATATCGTAGGACTTTGAGGATCTGCATTACAACGATGGATTGAATAGTATTTAACTGGCTCTTGAGTGAATTCCCGATCATCAGATATACCTTGAAGTGGTTAAACTTAAATGATGACTTACTTAAAACCACAAGAAAAAGGACAAGAGTTACAGGTATCCCTGTCCCTACCTCCTCTTTAGGGCCTGGGATTTGTCGGGGTGTTCCCAGCCAAATATCCTATTGCGGTGGTGAGGCTGTTCTGTGGTGCCCTTAAACTTTACGACCCTTGTTGGAGGTGGAGATGGCCTTATGGTGTCCTTTGTCGAAGGTTGGGATTCCCCGAGGTGCCCCTGGCTGTTGACCCTTGACAGGAAGAAGCAACGTCTAAGGGCGTAATCAGCCTTTACGTTCCTCATCAAAGGAGGGAATGTACATAACTGGCCCCTACATTTTATTGACGGGCAAGAATGTCTTTGTTTTACGCTTTCCCCGATCGATGTTATGAGGCACCATTGGCCCTGTGCTGGTTTTCAAGGTTGGAGGTGCTGTGCGAAGTCCCTGTTAAGTTCTTTGTGTGTGTGTGTGTGTGTCTGTGTCTGTGTCTATGTGCGTCTGTGTGTGTGTGTGTGTTCAGAGTTATAGAATATATATTTTTTCCTCTTTAGTTAAAGATGCTCCTGAGAATTGTGCCCAGGCACCAAACATAGTCATAGATTCGATCTGTTTCCCGATGTATACCAAAGTATTTAGTTAAGCGATTACAATTCCTTCTAAAGTTCTGCGTTTGTTTAATCATTAATCATCTCCCATCACGGTTTACGTTAGAATTTTATGGTTATCGTTTAGGAAATCACTAAATTTATATCTGCGGAGCGTTGCTCATTCCATCTAAGATACCTTAATCTGACCATGACAAGGACTTTCACTGTACGTTTCGGTGGCTACGGGGCTGTGCACCTGAGTGTCAGTGACATACTGTGGAACCTGAAAGGACAGAGACAAACGGGGAGCGAGGCTAGCAGCCCCGCCACACCTGAGCCTCAGATCTGTTTTTGGTGACAAGGCTGATTCACCCTCTCCAATTAACCCATTCTCCCTGGCCCTTTCACCCTCCTTTTATGCAAATTTTTCATCATTCATTTTCTAAGGTTAATTACGGAAGGATAGACTGGTGTCCCTTAGTCCCTTACTATAAACGTGAGTAACTTGAGAACCTCCGGAAAATTATCCAACACATGCTATTTAGTTCCTTGGCCTATATGGTATTCGTATGCAAATTCATCGTATAATAGTTTCCGAAGTTCTAAGTGTTGTGCTATCTGTAACACCAGACATAGAAGTTGTGGCAGCAGCCTGACGTGTGTCATCAGTTTAACAACCACAACAACGAGTTGGGAACAGTGTATCGTTCTCGTCAGTCAGGGGTCACGACAGGTCAGAAGCGTTGAGCAGGGAGGTAGTAAGATTGGTGTGTTGGTATGTTTACATTATATTTTGTACCTGTTTGTATTGTACAGGGAGAGAGTTTTCTGTTCGTGTGGTCCCATCTATTGTGAGTGAGTGTGTGTGTGTGTGTGTGTGTGTGTGTGTGTGTGTGTGTGTGTGTGTGTGTGTGATATCTGTTTGTGGGTTACGGAAAGAGAGTTTTATACTCGTGTTGCCCCGTCTCTTAACCTTGTAAACATGTACCATCTCTTTATTCCTATTTGTGCATATGAGTCATATTCGTAGGGAGCCACCTCATCCCTGTACTTTCTTCATCCTTTAGTGTACGTCTTCTTCACCTGATCTGATACTCAGTTTTGCTACCCATTTGCTCCGTTTGTTCCATGTGTTCACAGTACTTGGCTGGGATTAGTCTAGTTGCATCGCCCTGGACCCTTTCTTCAGCATCTCTGCGGCATAATAAACTAGGCTCTACGTACTTCGTTCTGTATTTCTTTCTAAACATCTCACTGTCCTAAACATCTCACTAAAGGAAGTTTTGACGATGACTCTGCCTCTTGCGATCATTCTCACATTATGTTCTTGTGATTAATTCGGCATGTTTTCTGAAGACTCTCGCAGTACGATTCTAACAACTGGTTTCCCCCAACGTGGTTCTCGCATCTGATATCTTTGAGTTTCTTCCCTTCTGCCCTTCTTCGTGGCTTTGAATTTACCAGGGTTCGTTTCTTTTTCATGTTACAAGTACGACCTCTGCTTCAGGTTGTCAACATTTCTTCGCAGTGTTTCGTAGTCCCTGCTACTTTACACCTTATAATTTTGCCATCATTAGTAAACGTGAGCAGGAATGGTTCTTCCTCGACTAGCAAGTCATTTAAATGACAGTAGCGGCCTCAGCAGTGAACCCTGAGGAACTACACTTGTCACCCTCACTCGGTATGAGAAGGTTCTCCTGACATTCGTCTTTCTCTCATCCCTTGTAGTCAGGTAGCATTCAGTCCATTTGAGGAGCCCTGTTCTGGTACCTCCGCTTGGATGTCCAGCACCATCATCAAGCCTTTGTTGTGGACAGTGTCAAGGGCCTTTTAGCTATCCCTGACTACACAACCCAACCACGCATCCTTCTCTAAGGCGTCACTTCATGTCTTATTGAAGTTCGAGCTAAGTCAAAAAAGATATTTTCTTTATGAATCGGTATTGCTTCTCTGTACACTACCTTTGTGCCAGTCAGGACCTGTGTCTGTATTCTCATTATTTTATCGAGGCCATGATCATAAGTGAAACTGGTTTGTAGTTCAGGGCTACTTCTCTCTCACCTTTGTTAGATATTACTACTACGTTGGCACTTTTCCATTCTGCTGAACATAAACATCACTGAGGGAAATCTAAGATATCTCACCTAGTGGTTTGACAAGGGCCTCTATGACTCGGAGTACAAACTGTTAGACGCATTCTGGTATGTGGCCTTTCTTTGGTTTTACCTCCTGCAGAAACCTCTTGCTCACTCAAGATTTATTTAAACAATTTCTGTTGTCTCTCTCTCTCCCTCGGTTAATTGGAATGCTGCCTTCAGGTTTTCGAATGTAAACACACTTTGAAACGTAATATTTCTCATTTTACATATATCCTAATTTGTAACGACAAGTTTTTCATTTGAGCTTCTTAAGTTATTAGAACGTGTACTGATAATTTGCCTCTTATGAGTCTGTGAAACAGATTTGGATGATTCGTCGAATTACCAGCTGTGTGTCATTCAATCCTCGTTTGTCTCTCTTATCTCGTCCTTGCGTAGTCATTCCTGATCTTAAATCTTTCAGATGCAGCCTAACTCCTGTGTCCTATCCCTTCCATGGTGCATGTG
>JAUUDZ010288292.1:0-10024 GCA_032361705.1 Panulirus versicolor | reverse complement strand
CGTACGTGTGTATGTGTATGTATTATCGTCAGTCTATACATATGAAGAAGGAACTTTACACTCCTGAGGTCCTATCTCTTATCCTTCCATTCATACAGGCGGTAAGATTTTCTAACTCGTACGCTTCCTCTTAACGTAGCTTTCTCAATGTTTATATTAAAGGGAGAGTTGCGTAATTACCTATTTGTACTACATTGGAAGGGAGCTTTACACTCGTGGGGCCCCAACTCGAAAGTCTCTTATCACTCAACTTCTTGAATTTCTGTATGTTGTCTCGATTAACTATTGTTGCAGTCACTTCATTCCATTCAACCACCACTCTGCTACAAAAGTACTTCCTCGCAACTGTTTAAAGTTTTTGCTTAATTTCATGTTATGTAATCTTTTCAGTCTACGAAATCGATGTTTTAAAACTTTAATGGTTGTGATCAGGTCATCCCTCACTCTTCTCCAAGGTGTGCAAATTTAAGCCTTCAGCCCTTCTCTGCAACTTAGCTCTCTTAATTCTGGTACTCTCTTCGTTCCTCTCCCCTGAGCTTTCCTTTTTTGTCTCTTTTTTGCTTAAGTGCGGTAACCAAACTTGAAGAGCTTTTAGTGTTTTGTATGTGAACAGCTTGCTGAATATTTCCTTATCCGTGCAATTAAATGTTATTCTAATGTTTATTTGCTTGCAGACAGTTGGACAACTTAACCATTCTCCTAAAGTAAGACTCTGGCGAGAAGCTACGGACACTGGGACGATGTCTTTCTTATACACTTTGTCCTGCAACTTATTTCCTGCTGGGTAACGGTCATATCGAAGACATTCTTTCACTGTGACCTATCATCATTACTTGACGTTCACTCGGGTTGAACTTCATCAACCACGTAACAGACCAACTTCGGTGTATCAAGGTCCCCTTCTGAAGCTATGCAATCCCTCTCGCTTTTCACTTCTCTTATGGACTTTGTATCATCCATTTCATTCATTCTGTCATACGTTCCATATGAATGACATTATAGATAGAATGGCCAAACAGCATTACCGTTTGAGTCAAACTACATTTCAATCTAAAAATTAATAATGTAACCCAATCTTATAACGGAAATGTTTATAATGATTTAGGATCAAGTACTCTAAATTCCCAGCATGTATGAATAATGATCATCTACATGTATCATCTGAAATACTCGAAAGTACTAAAGTCCAATACTCATTATTTTTCATAACATAAAAATGATCGCTTATAATCAAGCTTCTAACAAAACAAAAGTATTTATACACTCCCACTTGTTTCGCTATAATTTGCTTCAACTGACCACACAACCCGTCCCAACTAATCACCACCATTCAGTCCTCTCTCATTAGACGTTCGTCTCTAGCTCCTACACAACCAGGCCTGAAGTTGGCCATCCGACTTCAGGGGTCTGGTAAATGCATTTACATGCAACTTTTCTGAAAACTGGCTAAAGGTATATTTGTAAACGGTTACGAGTACACAGTGTTACTTCTGTATCAAACACTCTGAACAAGTGCCGACACACGGAAACAGCGAATACACACTACTGCCCATTAACATAACATCGAAGCAGTGTGCAAAAGATTAGTTTCTGAATTGCATAGTTACTTGTGGCTGCCGAGGCAGTTAAAAACAGTGCAAAAGCTCCGGAGGCTTGTGGACCTGATATCAGTTTGGAGAGTAAAGACTCACAAACCTAACAACATTTTCTTGATGTATCAAGTATAAGGAGACGTAATTACAACAACATAACGATCATTCTTGGGGTTCGGGTGTGGTGTGAGGTATCAGTGCCATACAAAGAGGGCGTGGTCTTGTCATTACCCGACTATTATACAGATGTAATCTTCTACATTAGAAAAATATAATTCAATACACATAAAATAGCCCATTCTGGAACAAAATTGCCTGACAACGTATTTCCCAGCAAATCAAAAAAAGGGGGAAAAAATGCCAGGCGTCTCATTTCTGATACCGGGGTGCATCACTTCCCTCCAGTTTTATCGCCCGTCTAATCAATCTACTGACTGTAGCGGCCCTTTATATAAGAACACACTGAGGGACTTACAAAAAAAAACCCTGTCATATGAAAGGACTTTTTTATATTTTTTTTCAGGCAAGACCACTACAAACGACCGACTCTGCCACCCGTACGATGTATCCCCCGCCATATAACGAGCTCTAAACTATAATTTTCCTTCACTCATATGTATATGCAATTTCTTTACACAAGTATGATACTTTTCCCAGTGCAAATGACTGTTGTTTCGATATTTGGCATAAACCACCATGCATGTCCACATATTTACACAACACACTTCTATTTTCAATGTTTTCGGTTGCTTTTCGAAGTCCACCTCAAAGCAGGGATCATGAAACACCTAATTCCTCATCAACATAGACTTGTCGTTTTTCCATTAAATATAATGAAATCATGTATGTAGTCACTTTCCACTACATTACAAACCACAAATACGTCATTTCGTGTGGTGTCAGTAAACACGGATAGCCTGCTGTTTAAAAATGGCTATTGTTTACACCACAAAACCATGATAACAACTTGTACTAGTACTGGCCTGCCCATCAAATCATTATCAGAATACCCTAAGAAATAAATCAACCCATCAGAATTATCGTAGTTAGAACAAACACCTATTTTTACCAAATTCATCATAAACTAAATGCATGGAGTGAAGTTGTCAACGTACGTTCATGCCCACGATGCAAATGGAGGACGTGGGAAGCACCTCCCCTCTGCACGCTGCGATCGGCATTATCTTCACCTTCACTGCTGGCAACTTCATGCGTTTCTTCCTTCTGCCCTCCCTCCACATCTTCGCGATTACTACGTCCACTTGATTCACTATCACTTTCATCTGAAATGTCCAAGTCAAGCGTCTCATGAAAAAAGACGTAATAATCAAGTTATCATACCTATCGCACGAGTTCATATGTTCACAGTACACCTTGCAAAGCCTTGTGATGGTTACTGGAGCAGAAAAAAATATGAACTAATGTGTGGCAATATTCTGAGATGCCAATATGTAAATTTTGAATAATTAAAACCCCCTACGACAATGCGCGGACTTTTTAAACTGAGATCCGATTAGTGGGATACTCGCAATCAGTGCTCAAAGGCGGACCGTCCTATACATGGGACATCATATTGCAAGGAGTTGATTAACCAATAATCATATCACACCAGAAAAAAATTGCAATTTTACATTGTGAACTTGTAATATTTATTTTTTCTTGTACCGTTCATCTGTAGATCATTTATCAAGTTATCTTTGATTGCTCCATATGAGCTCCTTTCCCCATATAACGTTTTCCCTCACTTTAGTATTTTCCTCTCTGCAGAAATCGTCCATTTGCTTTCCGATTACCTTTTCCAATATCTTACAAAGCATACTTGTAAACGAGACCCCCTCCATGTCTTCTTTTGTATAGACTGGTTGGCTGCAGGACCTGGTTGTGGATAAGGGGCTATGATTTCCATGCATTGCACGTGACAGGTAAAGAATAGATTAGGGCAAAGTGGCTTTTCTTTGTCTGTTCCTGCGCTAACCCAGGAAACCGATCTTCAACACATTAGGATATTCCTCACGATCAATTGCCTAAAATTGGATCAAGACCTAATGGTATTCTGTTTATGTCTTTGTTATATATTCCACTGCATTCTAGGATCTCCTGTCTTCCACTGTGAAAACAGCTTTGAACTTGTCATTCAGTTACTTGCATGTCTTTACATCGTTCTCTACAACTCTTCCCTCTGAATCCTTAGTCTGATTAGCTGCTTTTTTGCTTACAATTTACTCCTGGTGAACTTATGAAAAATTCCAATTATCTTCTGCCTTGTTCACAAAAGTTTTCAAGTTTCTCTCTCCTCCTTTCTCATCCTTCTATGATCATTTCATGCTCTCGTATAGAAACTAAATCCTGGCTTGCTGAGGTTTCACCTATATCATTACAAGAGCATATCGCAGAGCTCCTTCACTTTATGGAAACTAATATGTGCACACAGAAACTAGAAATGTATGTACCAAAATGCATGGTACTGGTTTTGGAATACCTGGAGCTTGATTTCAAAAAACTGATGGATTGCAGGGGGGAGGAGAAAATAACAAAAATCCCAATACCAAGGAGCATTTTCAGTGAAAAAGAAGTTAATGATTAAACAATGAAAAGCTGAGAAACAAGGAAGCAGCTGAGCATTGAGTGTACAAGCAGTGTTGAAGATTTTTAAAAATTTCATTGTGAAGTAAAAAGGAACAATGAGAAATAAATACGTAAAATTATAGAAGAGAGAAATTATAGTTAAAAAGATGGACAATGAACTAGTATATAGACACAAAAGAGCAAGGGGAAGAGAGAGAGCAAGATTGAGGTGAATGACAAGTACGTATGTACACGTAAGGGATGTTAGCACTGAAGTACTGATGATGCTGTTCAGGGATTAGGAGAAATGATTCTGCCTGAAACAACCATCTGGATGGTAGGAAATAGCATACCTAACATATAGGAAGACCAATATTAACACTGAATCACAAAATGAGAGAACAAACATGACAAAGGGATATATAGTAATTATGTTGTAAGAAGATTTTGTAGGAACTACTCTTCTCTATGGCAGTAAATAGGCTAAAGATGGGAGATAATAAAATACTATAAATATATATATAAGAATTTATTATTTTCTTCAGGGAAATGTATCTATACACAAAGGTCTTTATACAAGGATAATGCATCAAAAAAGAATATAGAAGAAATCTGACAGCAGAAAGTTAGAGTAACAAACAGTGAAATTTTCACTTGAAGTCTAATCCCTTACAAAACAGTGTTGGCTGAAGATATCAGAATGACTGAAGTGATATACTGTACATCAAAATGTGTAGAAAATTTGTCCTTAAAGAATGGCACTCATCATCTGCAAGTTATGGCATAGCATATGGTCCTACCTGCTGTCATAAAATATTACATAAAACTACAGACAGATTAACTGAGTATATAGGATAGCACATTCAAAATTATATGCTTAGCTTGCCTACTAAAGAAGGATAGCTGCTGAACTCTTTAGGAACAAATGTTGTAATTGGTTATGTGGAATCACTTTCATGTTTAGTACAAAGAGGAAAATTCATTGAGTAAGACTTGTGTCTCTCTCTATTACAGTTCACTCCTGTACACACAGTTCTCCTATACTGCAAACTATATATTTCTCTCTCCCCTGAGCAAAGGCTTCATGGCAATCTTGATGCATGTCAGTAAAGTAAATTAAATGGAATATGTGCACAGGTACTGGAAAGTAATTCCATTAAATATATATTTTGATATGCGAAAGGTAACATTTCAGTTTAGACAGTGTACACCTCTGCAAGCACAGGGACTGATTTGGATGGAATACCCCCAAAATGCTATGCACGTATTCTGTGAAAATCTGTCCATATACAAATAATACCTATTATCTTCAACTCCTCTTCCATTCATTTGAGGTTGATCATGTGGAAAAAAATTCAACTTTTCTGAGAATGGCCAGAAAATGGGCAAGGACATCCAATTCTCTGGGTACATTTGTTACCCTACAACCCTGCAATAGTACGGTAAATATATGCAGTATGTGTGAATTTTATTTCTTTGTTGACTAGACAATCACTTTAATTTCATTTACTACCCATATGTGCATTAAGAGTAAAAATTCCATAATTCTGAATGAAGTATTTGGAAGATATTGAAGAAAACCAATGTGGATGAAACATGGTAGAAAAACAATTACTAAAAGGCTTGAATTGCATTCTATTAGCCCAACGAAGTTTCCATTTCACCTGCACATTAGGCTGGGACAACATTGACAATCAAATCAATACACAATCTTTGCAAACAATACTTTTCATATAAAACTAATTCCCTTAGAAGTAACAAAAAAAAATATAGTTGCTTAATCATGCTCCATTCAGCAGCATTTCAAAATATTTCTAAGAAAAATTGATTGATGATGATATACCTTTGAGTGTTTGTATGCATTAAATCTCTCTTTCTCTCCCTCTCTCAAATAGTAGCTTAAGTACTATTTGTAATGATATCAGACTTAGTAAAGTAAAAAAAAAAAAAGTATTATCACCTGTTCTGCACATGACACATGGCACCAGCATCAGTAAAATGATATGACCAGAGAAAGGCAAAGAAAAATGCAAATAGACTTTTTGATATAAATGATAAACTAGCAGAAGAAAACTTGATGAAATTCAATAGAGATAACTTTGAAACAATAAGCGATGAAATAACTAACAATGCATTGGAGTCAAGTGATAAAAGCCCAATGGAGAAAGAGATTGATAGTGAATAAAACATCATAGGTCTAGGAGTAATCATATATGAGAAACTGGAAATCAAAAACCACATTGAAAGGATTGCACTATCAAGCCAAGTAATGAGCAGTGTGATAATGAGAACTTTTACAAGAGATAAAAACCTAGTAAAGAAAATCTTTAATGTACACATAAGAAGCAATACCATTGCACTGCATAGCCACCAAGGAAACTGAAACTAATAAGTTTGAGAGAATTCAGAAACATTTCACAAGTAAAACTGATGAAGTGGAACACATAATATCATAAGTGAAAGCACTTGAACTAAACAGTATAGAAAGAAGAGAATGATATTTAGTACATTATGCATGGCAATAGATAAGACTCCTAAAGGCTATATATCCAGAGTCAACAATTCACATATTGGAAGAAAGGGATGAATTAAATCTGCAAATATTCCTATAAACATACTAAGAACTCGCAAAACTAAAATATTTCAAAACCCCGTAAGAAAGATGGAGAGCCTCTTCAATGCTTTGCCCATTGAGGTAATTAGTTAAATGGAGTGAGCTCTGAAACCTTTACAAGATGAAACAAGTGGCTGAAAGCATTTCTAGATGATCTCGGGATCAACAACTATGTAATGTTTGCGACTGCAGATAACAGCAGCACTGTATTGTGCATTAAGTAAGACGTACAGTGAGTGCTAAGCAGTACCCAAGATTTGGGCAGAATCTGAATTCTTTAATGTCTCATTAAATATTCCTTCTAGCTCTTAAAATTTAAATTTTTTGGGTGGTATTAATATGCGTTTCACCTTACATTTTCAGTGATCTTCAACAAGGAAAAATAAATCACCTCAGATGTAGTTTTGCTCACTACTTTCATTCTAATAAAGTGTAGATGTTTTATAGATGAGTCAGCACAATGCTCTAAAATATGCTTGAGTGTTAAGTTGCCACTGCGCTACTTTCATATTTCATTTTACGAACACTGGATATCTAATATGTGATTGTTTTAATGTTTTATGTAACAAATCTTTTCTTATTATAATCAATGTGATATACTGACACTTTTTATAACAGCAAAGCTATAGAAGTTTGCAAAAATTAAAGCTATACCAGTCAGACAGTGAAGTCAATGTCATGGAATGATGGCAATACTGGCTCCACTATTGCTAAAAACAAACCTCCTGCCTCTTCTTGGTAAATTTTCATTCTCTGTATGATATGAATGATCCAGGATCATCTAACTGGTCCTCTAAATCAAGCTAAAAGCACCTCAATATTGTTTCAAGGAAACTCAAATGTCCTCTCATTGGCATGGCTAGAGGGTGACTAACTATGGGGAGAAATCATGATGCACTGCCAATTCAGTCACCACCCAGGCCTGATGTGCAACCATGAAAATGAGGCAAGAAACTAAATATGAAAGTACCCATCCAAATGTGTCATTAAGCTTTTGTAAATATCCATCTGGAGACATAAAGGGGCTAAAGGAGGTACTTGTACTTAGGTACTCTCTCCAGACACATACATCACAGTACATAAGAATGAAAAAAGTTGCACAACAGTAAACAAAGCTTAAGAGATGGGACTGGGAAGTCAAAGAGACAGGCCATCTTAAAATAAGGGGCTACACCAAGCTTAGGACTGGTGAATAACAGGCACATCACACGTGTAGATCTAAATCTCCATCATGTACAATTACAAAATTCCCAAAAAAAGTTATATCATCATTATTATTCTCATTTTCATTGCCATTACCACTATTACCAT
This sequence comes from Panulirus versicolor, assembly GCA_032361705.1. Lineage (NCBI taxonomy): Eukaryota > Metazoa > Arthropoda > Malacostraca > Decapoda > Palinuridae > Panulirus > Panulirus versicolor. Next base: position 1,942 of record JAUUDZ010288292.1, on the reverse strand, counting down.
TACTATTTTCATCATTATCATTAATGATTGTTATTAAATATCCTTAGAAATCCTCTGAGGTGAGAAAGTCCTCAATAAAGATGTACTATTTTCTATCCACTTATGTTGCAGCCTTGCTTGAGGATGGTTCTTTACCTGCTGTACTACCGTCTGTAAGCAGAATCTGCTACAGTTTAAATCACAACTGTCATTATCATTAGTACATTTATCATTAATTCTGTTAACATTATCACTATCATCATAATCATATAACACCAGGACCCCCTTCCCAGTGATTCAGGGCATCCTGCAAAAGGTACATTACACTCAGAAGCAAGGACAATGTTTTCATTTTGAAGTGAGAAGTACTCCATTCTGTCAACTGATGAAGATACAGACTCACCAGGGTGACTTTCCACTCACAGTGTAACCTTGAATGGGTTACTCTTACTTGTTCCTCTCATGGCCAGGTGCATAAGCCAAAATAATCACCTGCCTCTCATAATCCACTTTCATTTTTACCCACATCAAATGGGCCTCACTTCCTTACACTCTTTCACACATATACGTACACACTCAAACACACTTATATGTATATATATATATATATATATATATGAGATAGAATACTTTCCACACATTCCCTGCATATTGTAGAAGGCAACTAAATTAGGTGGGAGTGGGGAGCTGAAACTCCTCCCCTTCTGTTTTACTTTTCCAAAAGAAGGAACATAGAAGATGGCCAAGAGAGGATTTTTCTAAGTTATGAATAGAGATACATTCAAAAGAAGATTAGACAAAAGAAGATTAGACTCATGGCTGAAGACGGTACCTGATAAACCAAGAATAGATAACAACATTAGTGTAGTTGCTGTAAAAAATAACATCAACAAACAACCAAGACAAGTTTTGGGTTGTGGAAAGATGGTTCAAAGAAATGCTGTTCTCCTCTCCAACATACTCATCAAATGGTGAGCACTACAAGCTAGCCCTGTTGTCATGGCAAAATCTCATTGCTGGTATTCACAGGAGTCCTTAATTTACCTGCTTGTGTGTGGAAAGCAGCCTTGAAGCTACATGAGCTGCATAAAATGAGTCATAAGGTTTTATAATAATAACAGTAATGACATTAGTGTATCATTATTGTCATTACAACCTCAGAACCCTATCTGTTGGGCACCTGCAGCTTCACTGTTTATTTTGAAAACATTTTTCTTACAAAATAAGCATCAAGAATAGAAAAGAAATTATTGTAATTATCAATGGAGGAAAAAAAATGCCCTTCACAATCTTCCAGAAAACCAAGGCATATGATGGAGGTTTATAAACACATTTAAGGTAGGATTTTTGCAACATAATATTAATCCTTCTGCAACTTCTCTTTTTGATTGTTAAATGTACTTAACAATTTGTTTTTCTGGAATCTCTGATGAGGATCTGATCCTAGACAAGTACTATGATGAGTAAACTTTGCAGTTTATGATATTTGTATCCATGTTTGAAAAATCACCATTCTGAATATCTGGAATAAATCTCAAATTAGATTTCTCAATGCTAGGTTTGTCAACACATTCTTATTAACTCAAGCAGTGGGTAATCTTATACTGAATATGCTTCTTGCTTTCATATCTTTTAAAGTGAGTTTCAATATTCTTTACACTGTAAATAACGAAAAGAAGCAATAAATTAGTAAGAAAGAATATGCCTTTTTCTTTGTTGCAGTTTCACCTCCGTGGTGTAGCAATTAATGTTGCTAAACATAACGCATTCACTGGCCACCCAGGGTCAAGTACATAGGTTTGAATCATGGTTGCAGCAGTCTGTCTACATTCAACCAAGCTGTTCATATTTCCCCTTGGGGATGGTTAATAAAATGACTACCTGGCTTTTTCTAATTTTCCAAAAGAAGGAACAGAGAAGGGGGCCAGGTGAGGATATTCCCTCAAAGGCCCAGTCCTCTGTT
>JAUUDZ010288181.1:4437-15138 GCA_032361705.1 Panulirus versicolor | reverse complement strand
AGACTAACGAGGGAGATTATAGAGAATAACACCAAAATAATTTCTAGTTGCAGGGATTGTTCTTATGCAACCCTATCTACACGCGCGTGTAAATCATATGTTCAAGTTGGCGTGATTAGCCAGTCGAATGATTATTCTCATAATCCTAAGCTCTCGGAAAAAATACGTGTGCATGATATGCGCTACACACGCGGATGGGGTTTGTATATTGCTCCAACGTACTTGTTTATTCATACTCTTGCCTCATTTTCTAAGAAATGGTTGGTGGTTTATGATATTCAAGTTATCCCCAGGTCAGCAGTAAGAACGATCGTCTTTTGCTTTAACAACTGGAGGTATAACAACCACAGACATTTCATTTTTCCTGAAGATGAGGAAAAATTTACGTTGACAAGCACGAATCCTAAACAGAACTGTTAACAACAATAAAGTGAGAACGAATCTATGGCTTCTTTCACCTAAATCACTCGTGTTTATAATCTCTATTATTTTACTTCTGTTTATTTCACTTTTGATTCCCTCCTTTTACTCGGTCAACTTTCTTTCACATGTTTTCCTTACATTATCCATCAACTTTTAGTCTGCCTATATAAAAAGCATAGACAGACCGACAGACAGACAGACAGATAGACAGACAGACAGACAGACAGACAGACAGACAGACAGACAGCCACACACACACACACACACACACACACACACACACACACACACACACACACAACAAGGAGGTAAAATTTATTGTAAGTAATAATATTTGATATATTTATGTTGTCTTTTGAAATCATTTTATATGTCTGTATTTGTTCACATCTTTCACAACGATAAGTAGATGAAATCATCCATGATTACTGAGCAAGGAATATTTCTACGAACTCTGTAGATGCAGAGGTTCACAAGGGAACGGTAGATAAGCAATTCGTCAGCCACTGGGAACATCAGATACAGTAGTAATATCCGTAAGTGCTCCAAATATACATCTGTGTTGTTCACATATTTGACAAATAGATTGTCAACAAAAAAATTCTTGTACTCCTACAATACATTTACACATCAATTTTCTTTTGATAATGTGTTATTATGACCTCAATACAAGTGACATCTTGACTGATCCATCTCTACTCTAAAATCGTTTCATATTTTAAGATGATTTGTAACAACGATTTCTCATAAAAATTTAGGGGAACCTTTCTTGAGAGATGAGGTTGTGAAGGTCAAAATCCAACTTCAAGGCGGGCCTTTTTCAAACATACTTCCATATGTAATTTTCATAATGTTCTTCGTCAAAGAGAAAAAAAATGGTATATATTGAACTGGAGGATTCTTGAAAGTACGATGTAAGGTACTGATAGATTTGCAATTCCATTTGCTCAAGTGTAAAATGTCTGCAGTTTTCTTCTTTATCCATATATGAGTCCAAGTTTATCAGCGAGGGTGTCAGCTGGTAACTGGTAGATAACATGTGAGTCTAGCATTACCAGTGGATGTGTCAACATGGATCTCGTACATATTCTCATTGATCGTTTCTACATTTAGCTAAATATCTATCTAGAGACAGACATCTACAGATACATCACACTTTATGGAAAGGCTTGTAATTTCCTTCTTCGTCATAGATAATACCTCGATAATACGCATAACAAAATTCGTTATAGATCATACGTAATGCGAAAGTAAGCTAGGAAGGATGACCTTCAAGGGTGGATAACAACAGATGCAGGAACACCTCTGATAACCCGGAACAGTTTAAGTCCTGATCATACAAAATGTTCGCATGATAAGATCATTGTTCCAACTTTGATGTGTGGGTGTAAAACCTCAGCTTACACAGATCAAAATAGGTTGAAGATAAGAGTACTGGACATGGATATATATGTATATACATATATTCCTGGACACAAGAATTAGGAGAACAGAACAGGTAATCAAAATAAATGTAAGAGTGATGGATGGCTTGAGGAATTATTACTAAGGTATGCAAATAGTAGTCGCTTTACGTGGTCGGGAAGATATAGTATAGCAAAATAGCAGTATAGCAATATAGTAATATAGTACAGTATAGTATAGTGTATCTAATGATAGAAGATTCAATTATTATTCAATTATTCAGTTATCAAATACACAAAGAATTATAATGTTAATATTAGTGATAGTTTATAGAAATTGGATACTTTATTGTTGATAGAATTTGTAGATAAATAAGTGTATGATACGCTCGTTGTCTATCTTGGACAATCGCATGTTTACCAAATGGCGTCCTAGCTACGTCTCTTCGTTGTATATCAACTGACTGTGATATTTCTCTCTTGTGTCTCCCCTGATGATGTGATTATTACACGAAAGTGCACTTGGGAACTTATCGTGTTTCATTTTCCCCGTGGACTCTTAAGAATATACTTGATCACGCGCAAAATTGTGATCCTTTCCAAAATGATTTGAATGAGTGCTTGCTAACCTGTGACATTTTTTCATTAATTTGCAAAAATTGGGATATCTGTGTTCTGCAAAAAACTTGGAGTCTGTTATCTAAAGCCAAGCATAAAAAATTATGCCATGGTATATATATGCTGATTTGGTGGTTATGACTGAAGTATGTGCATAAGACATCCCTAATTTCTACTTTCTTCGACAATTTTTAATTGTGAACATCATCTACATGCATGCTATAACATTTCACCCTCTTTGGTGTCTACAAATTGTTTAGTAATCATTCCTACTATCACTGTGAACATAAACACACACAAATACAATTAAGTGGTGCCTGTGCATGATACAGTATATGGTAACAAAGTATTCTTACAATTCTGCTGGTATCAATGATAACTGTAGTTGAAGTTCAGGTGGCTAATTCCTGAAAAAAAAAAGAATATTTGCTTTTACCTGGGCTACAGCCATTTGTAGACGAGCAGCAGCATTGCTCAACTGAGTTTCCAAGTTTCTATGTTGAGCCTCAAACTCCATAAGTTCATGCATTACATTCTCTGCAACTCGAGGTGTATCCATGCCAAACTGCAAAGTTGTGACTTGTCGCAATAACCTATTAAAAGGAAAAAGATCAGATTATGAAAATTTGTCCTTATACATATTAGAAATATGAAAGGCAGATGAATTTCATACTGAAAAATGTGGCAAGAATTTCAACTCATATCACTGAAATATGAAAACTAAAGCTTTTCAACCAAAACTTTTGAGGTTAGGTATTGATGTAAACCTGAAACATATAATGTAATGCTGCCATTAGTGTTGTTATGATAAGCAGTAATTTTTTCAGTACTGATGTTCAGAGTCAAATTGCTCCCATTCCATCACATCACAAAATGCAAGTTACCTCACTGTGCCCCAATAAATAAAGAAGTATACTCCAGCCTACCAAGACATGGTACTTTACTTTAAGAACTCAGGACATGGTACTTTACTTTAAGAACTGAGATATTCTAGTTAATTCTAGGATTCATTTTCAATGATCAAGAGCAAAATATTGACACCTGAGTGCAAAGAACCATTGTAATTCACTAACTGGGGATTTATGTCACAACATTTAAAAAAAATATTCTATAACTAAGACCCCTCCTATGGTTCATGTCTTGCAAAATAATTCAGTGAAAAGGTCTTTATCCTAGAAAGTCATACTATACATACTTTTGCAAATGGATAATTGCAGACACAGTATATCTCATTGAAGGGATATACAGTCCTTAGAAGATTGAGTCATGCTAGGTCTTCACTAAGGAAAGCATTGATTTCAAGATGTTTGCTCTCATGTTGGTAAACTAAAGATAACTTTCTCACTGTATAGATCATTCATACCTGTAGGTCACATATTTAAGACCACATGAGGTTAGTGCAAGCACCTTTATTACTAATCCTTGCATTCTCCTGTATAGGTTGATTCATCTTATGAATACCTTTGACCCTGAGACTAAACTGCAAGGCAACTGAAGGGGATGGTTTTCAGAGGGATGATGGTATAGCTAACAGTCCAAAATGGTCATTATAGCCTCTTTTTACTGTTATTAAGCAGATTTGTTCAGACCATGCTTAGATAATGTAGTTACACTTTTGTTATGCAGTGAGCTTGACAGTGACACAATTAATTGTTTGTCTTCCTTCCTTGCTGTGCGCTAGCCCTACTGTCATTGCATATCTTGTAGTAAGTGCTTACCTTGTATAATCTGACAACTTGACAGAAAACTATATAAAGGGAGGGCAAATGAGCTTTTTGCAGGCTCAGATCTGACTTATTTAACATTTTATTAGTGGCAAAGATTAATATAGGATATTGAATGAAACCTTCAACTTCAAGGACTTCTGGATGAAAAAGGTAGGTTTTATGTGAAAATACAATATAGGACAAGGGGTCACATGAGCATGCAAATAACATTCAGGATCTTTAAAGGGAATCTATGGGGCAGTAATACAGGATCAAAGACTCATTTAAAGTACACAGATGAACCTATCTATCTATCTATCTATCTATCTATATCACTGCTGCCTGTTTCATCCTAGAACTATCTCAAGGGGGTGGCCATGGCAATAGAGTCTCCATCACTTGTGAATTCCAATGCTGCTTCTTAGCCTTTAGTGTCTCACCCTTAAAAGGCCAATGATAGAGGGCAACTCCAATGCAGTGTTTGAAGAGGTTCCTTCCTACCTCCTTCTACCTCCTGCCTAATGTTCCAGTCTACTACTTCTACCCAATGTTTCTACCTAATGCTCCTGCTTAAATGTTCCTATCTTCTACTGCTATCCATTACTCCTGCCACTTTGCCAAAAGGCAGGGCTAGTGCATAGTGCTCATCCCAGGAAAATCTAAAGTTATGAAGAATGAGCTGTGAGAGTTAAGAGTTGTCAAGTATTATGTACGACAAGGAAAGACTGTATGCTTGTGGACAGAATGCTAGCAGTCCATTAGTGGGTGAGGCAGAAAAAAAGACAGCTACCTGGGTCAAAACAATGCAACTTGACAACTACTAAAGTACTGGTTCACTTAGTGACTGTCACTAACCCTACCAATACCCAGGCGGGTAGCACCGATACAGATGAACTTCCTTCCTACTTATGTAACCCTTGTTTTCTATATATTTCTTATCTCTCTTCAGGTTATGAGATAAAATGTACAACTTATAAAAATTAGGAATTTCAATTTAATTTTTTCTTATGACTAGTAGAAATGCATGTCATATACAATTATGAAAAACTGGTAAAAATACCTGATAGCACAATTGAGGCTGCTTGTAGAGGTAAGAGCCAGGCTCACCAAAGAACTGCACTCATCATGCACAGTGACTGATACTTCTTTCAAATCATGGCTGCCACAGGAGATGGAGTCAATTCTAGGATATTGAAATTAATTTATATTAGACAGTCCCTTACTTAAGAGCAACATTGAGCAGTTCCTCAGCCCAGTCATAAGTGGCATTCCTTTATCCAAAGCAAAGTCTAGTAATTCTAATCAGTAATTACATATACTGTTCCCAAGTAAACTTACTCCATATGAAAATGAAAATAATAATTGAAAGGTTTTGTATGTACCTGAAATCTCTGTATATACTGTAATACAATACTTTATATAACCTTAGATTAGTAACTTGGATGAGTGAAATTTTTCATCACAAACATATCTTTGTTTTCAGTGGGCAATTACAAGCAAAAAAATTATGCAACATTCTAAAAATGCTAAGAAAAAAAGAGCTTTTTACACAGCAAACTGAGAGAATTCTGATGCACATACATTATAAGTTTCTTAAAAATCTAAGATTTTATTCAAGGTGACCCAAATTATATTCAACTGATATTCTTTGCTAATGTGTAATTGTCTTCAATTCATGTTTTTCATTCTACTCACATAGAAAATATGAAATAATGATATTGAATATTTTCTAGATGTCTATTAGTTTTTTAGATTGTCCAGAAATTCTTTCTCAAGTGTCTCTAATTCAGAAAAAAAGCATTAGCTGTATCAGTACATACATGGTGATCCATTTTTTTTACCTTTAATTTGGTAAAGAAAAATTCTTTTATGTATGTTTCATTCTGAAAACCACTACAATTTGCTGATTTCATAAGGACATGTGTTTAGCTCAGTAAAATAAAGCTGGATATGGTTATTCATACAATAGGTTTATAACATCATGAACACACTTGTTCCATCCAAACTTGAAAGTGCAAGTTACAGCTTCTAATGTAAAACTTGTTTTTTGACTAGGAAAACATTTCCCTCTTCAACAGAAAGATAAAAGATCATTTTCTTTGTAAAAAAAAAAAAAAAAGAAAAAAAAAAAGTTGATAGAAATTTATCAAATGAACCTTGCCTCATAACTCATCATTTTACTGTTATTATGTAATGCTAAGCCAGCTTATGCAGCTTCAAAACTACCCCTCCATATGAGAGCAAGGCAAGCTGTGCTCCTTTGGTAAGTTCTCTGATGACAATATAGCCTCATCAAACGTGACTTCTAGCTTACAGCGTTACCCCTAATATGTGGAGTCCACAAACACCTCTTTCTCAATATGAATAACCATATCATAACAACCATCCTTCTCCTTGTCTTGGATGTTCATGCTATAAAAGTGATGAGAATTTCACAATGTGATTAGAAAAGCTAAATGGAAATCCACTTTGGATAACATGCTAAAGAAAGGTCAGCAACAGATAAAATAAAGAAACATTCCACAGCCCCAAGCACTGCTGACAATTTCAGCTATTGAATTTGACATGAAAACTCTGGTTAATTAACTACAACAGTCTCTGAGAAATGCTAAAGTGATAACAGCTAGAATGCCGGCTAAGTTTATTATAACTGAAAGAACTGAAAGAACTGAAAAGACTGAAAGAACAGTAAAAAAGCAAATTTTTCCAGAAGGGCAGGGGTGCATTTGATACAACAGAACTTAAATACTGATGATCATTTAAACACCCATTTTAGGTTGTCCTTTTTTTTAAACTTATCCATCTATGTATTCATTTATATCAAATAAAATTCCAGACTACCTTACACCAGCTTCAGAAGCATGTGGAAAAGAAAATTATATGAAACCCCTGTAGTTTACAATTTAACACAGTGATAGCCACATTCTAAATGTACAAAATTCCTCACCTAAAACAATAACTCATACTGCAAAATTAATGACTATACTAAAGGTAAATGTGAACATTATATTTGTTTTTAGTGTTGCTTGGAATAATATTCAGAGAATGTTAATGAAGTAATTCAGATAATTAACCCCTTTTAATGTTCTAACAAATAACATGATCAAACCCTGCAGCTGTTAAATGTCCAATAGAATAATGAGTGAAGTGACTTTAGAGGCGAGGGTAATTGTACAGCTATTGAATATTAATCTTCTAAGACACAAATGAGGATATGTAACTCAGAAGGCTTTATACTATGTAGCAGTTATGTACCTCACAAAAATAAAGGTTTGGGAAAAAGGGACAGAAATCTAGGTCCACAGTGATTAAGAACTAAACAGAACCTAAAGATTTATAGATGCTCACAAGGTTCTGTCAGTAGATGAGAAAAGTTCTGATCCACTTTCTTGAATATGCCTGCAAACTATAATTACAATATCAGTTTTTCTCATATCAATTAATTTCCCTCTGGTTGTAATGTACAAAGGTTCTGTCTTTTATACTTGATTTCAGCATGTTTTTTTTAATATTTTGTAAATTTTCTTTTAAAAATTACCCCCGCCAGTTAGCAACGATAATTTTATACCATATAATATTGAAAGAAAAAGTGTTCATCAATAAATGGAGATGCCAAAACAGACTGCAGTACTAAATGACTGTGAATTTTAAATAAGATTCTCCATCTTTTATTATTACATAATGCAAAAAGCAATTCTGTATATTCACTGTTTTGTTGCCTCTGTATGGTCGCTCCATTAGTACTCACTGTTAGGACCAAGGTATATTCTTTATAACCCATCTCAAGCTGTACAAAGCTTAATCACTGTTGACCTTTAATAAGCAAATCTTTTCCTTCCAGGTTTAGATTAAGCAGAATTAATATTTACATTAAAACAATTAAAAGTTTATTTAAATGAAAAGGGATGTACATACTCGCTTTGTTTTCTATTGCAAGAAAAGTAATCCATAATAAATCATAATAAATGATGTGAATATATTCTACACTGCTTTAATAAGATATAAAGTATTGGAGTCACCAATGAAACAATTTCCCTCTTATTACATCATATTTAGGCATCTCCATTACATGAAACATAGAGTATACAAACAAAGATTTTCTTAACTGAAACATCAGGGTACCTAAGCTATAATAACTTGAAAAACTCTTGAATAATGAAGGCGTTTGTGACTTGCATCCTTTTTTAGTTCATTATTGTATCTCTATATATTAGGGAGATACATGGAGAATCTCCTCAGTGCAGCACCCCTAACCTTGCACAGTTAAAGTAACTCCTCCATACTTTTACCCATTTTGCTGATTTCTTATCTTCCCTGGCCTTCCTACTCATTTTAGTCTCACTCTTCTCTTTCCTTTCATGTCACTCATATACAGTCTTTTAGTCATTATTCCTTTTTCAATTAGTTTATAATTATAATTACATGCCACTTCAATATTCAGTTATTTCATTCTAACACTACTTTTATTATGTACCTCAATCTAAAATTCTTCTCTCTTCTTATTCAGAAATAGTTACAAGAGTTTTGGAATTCATGCAAATATACTTACCCAGCTTGTGGTAGACTTCGTTTGGTGTCATCAGGTCTTTCAGCATTCTTTGAATATCCAGTCATCTCAGTCTCCGAATTGTCTGTTGAGGATTCTTTTAGGGTGGAGTTGCATACCTCTTTCACATCTTTGCTCACAATGATTCTTTCTTCATCCATATCATCATTAGCAAGTTCCAGTGACAGTCTAGGTATGGTGTCAAAACAGCCTCCTTCTAACTTTTCATTTTCTTCAGGAATGATACAGGTTTTAGTTTCTGGATACCCCGCTGTTTTAGATAATATTAAATCAGATGCAGAATTTGTCAGATTTTGTCCTGACTCACCGAAATTATGGAATTTTCTTTTAGTTTCGTGAAAGTTGGATAAATCTTCTTTCAGATGAATATGCTCACTTGGGGCCACTGAAAAAATTTGTTTAACATCAGCATCTTTAACAAAGCTGCATGACTCAGCTGCCCTAAAATTACTTTCTGAGGGGATTAGTACTTCACATACCCCTGTATCACTTATCTTTTGGAATGCATTGTCTTGCTTAGAGATTTTAACAGCTGCATTTGATGCTCTACTTCCCACCGAGTGAGCAGGGTTTTGGCTTAGCTTATCTGCTTCTGGGACAGAATCTGACAGCTTCTTGAGTTTTACTCTCTCCATGGCCAAAACTTCTGCTGCTGTTATCAGTTTCTCAATCTCACTCACTTCTCCATCTGGATTTTACAAAAGCAAGTGACATGATATGAAAGCACAGTTATATACCAACTGAATTTTCATCTTAATACAAGCAAACTTGTAATTTAAAGTCTATATTAACAAAATGAATATTTTATGGAATTCCAGTATACAACTTGAGAAAGTGCTAACTCTTTTATCAAGCCATAAAAAGGTATTTCTTGACAGTGTGATAGTATTCCTGATGATATTTCAAAAACAAATCAAAGTCATATATATTCAGAATTAATAACCATCTAACTCCCTTTATATAAAAACATATTTTTCCTCAAGTATATACCTAAGATCACAATTTACAACAAAGTGATTGCAATGAAATATTTATCTCATTTTTGTGTTCTTATATAAACTAAAAACCTTATGTTACAAAACAAACCAGCATCTCACCCAGCTTTGCTCGCACAGTTGGGAAGTTATGAGAAGTAGAATCTGCTGTTGATGCATCTTCATTCCCAGCATCACTGTAGTATTCCAACATGCTATCACAAACACTATCACTGTCTTCCATATTCTGATGAATTGAATAACTAGTAATGATAGTGCAATTAAGGGTCTTCCTTATTAATGAAAATAAAACATATTGTATTTACATCTATCTTTTGTAGAAGAAGAGAGCAGTTATCTCTTCAAAATATAACATTACCATTCTAGTTACTTAGGTAGTATACATCACTAGGATATAACATAATAGCTGAACCATGATCCATGTACTTTTGTCTGACTACAGACTTACAGCAAAATCTGATGGTTTGCTCGTGGAATCTGTGACACCTGTTTCCATGTCTGAATAATCACTTGCCATAGTTTCCTGAAATTTTGGTTAGATTGTTGGATATCTCTGGAAAAGATGGAAAGCTGCATAAATATAATTCTTTTGATAAATCAGTACTTGCAGGTGCAGACTTAGACGATATAAGTAAACTGCACGTTTACAGATGCTGTTAAATTTCCAGTAATAGACATACACAAAGAAAGATTACAAATTTGTTCCAAAAAATGATGCTGTGGATTAAATTCTATACACCTGTGTAAAATATAATATAGATTTATCATTTCAATACCATTTTAAGTTATGGCAGTTTAGCATGATACAAAAAATTCACACATATTTGTTATCCACTGAATCAACATCATATGCTAACATCATATGCTATCATGTAATGAATTTGAAATGAGTAGTAGCCTCCTGGTATTTCTTCTCATGGAAGATTGAAGAACAGAGGACAGAAGCATTAATACTACCTTGGATATTAAATTCAGAAACAGCTTGGGTG
>JAUUDZ010288070.1:0-16614 GCA_032361705.1 Panulirus versicolor | reverse complement strand
TATACGATTTCTTTCATAAGGGTGACGTTTGTTTTGGATTTGATTCACATTTACCCAGACTGTGACATATACATTGTCGCGAGATTGTAATTGTGACGTCAAACGTTGTTATAGGAAACTCATTTGTGACCTCAAACGTTGGTGTTGGAGTTTAATGTGTGACACAGGCCCTGAATCACTCACTTGTGCGTCGTGTGGACCACAGACACACTATATGCAAACCACCGAACCTCATCTTTTGGTGAGGCTGATTCACTCCCAGTACCAGTAATGCTCTGTTGACATGTGGTCTACAGGTGTTCGTGTGATTTACTCAGTGTGTACACAAAGGGGACATCATATTCCATCATTCTGTTTCAGAATCCCTTTAACACATCTAACAAGCTTTTGTCCAACACACATTCAATCTTAGTCTTACACTTGCAGAATTTATAGTGCCTGGCAGATGCTCCATTGACCCTACAGACACTTAGGAATGTCCTCAACATAGGTTCAGCAATCTTGTAATGCGTGTGTATCGTTAGAATGGCAGCCATACTCATATGTATGGGGGGGGGGATATGATATGACCCAGATGTTTTGTGTCTGCTATTGTCTGTTGATGGAATTCTTTGATCGTCATTGTTATGTTCAAAAATTTACTACCTTTTTTTTTTCTCTAACTTTTCGACCTTCATATTTCTCATAAAAAGACATATGAAATATTTTACAGAGTTATTGCTGTAGCTGTCAAAGATGATTGTGCGACCAGTTAGAGAACAGAAGAACTTTGGCAAGTCTCGGTAGAAAAGTGAGGATTGTATCTGTGGGATATTTCGCCCAGGTATATCGGTGCGAGGAAGAGGAGTGAGGGAGGAGGGGGCAGCGCTGTGAGCATTACCGCTTCTCTTACGTAATCTGGCCACGGAGGTGATGACGTGTTCGGGGGAGGTGAGTGAGAACTTGCTTGGGCCGCCCGGAGAGAGGGCCGGGTCGCACCTTGGCCCAGTGCCCACCCTCTGTGACATTTTCCTCCGCTTTACGCAATACTCTCTGCCTAGACAAACATTGACGCATGAATGCGTTTATGTCTCCGCTCGTGACAAAACATTATTCTACTTCATAAAAGCTATTTTTTTTTTGATGTAGAAAAAAAAAAGACAGGAGAATGACTTTTGGATTTTTTTCTCTCGGCTTTTGGCACTCGATCTTGGCAGCGATGGTCTTACGTGGCCCTGTGGCACTGGTGGAAGGAGACTCATGTCACGTAACGGAGGGATTTATACAGGGAGAACAGTACAGTGTTAGTACCTGTAAGATGCGCGGTGCCCGTCCAAAAAGACGGTGGATTCGACAGATAATCGAGGACAAGTCGGAGGTGGTGGCGGCATGCCCATGGACGATTATAAATGGGTAGGTGGCACCCTGCGTGGCGTGGCACTGACGTGGGGTGCCCGCATTTACACCCCCTGTCGTCGGCACATAAACGTTACTCACCAGGAGGGGAAGGTATTACCACTCCTCGCTGTCGCCGCCACTGCTGGCGCTCCGGGTGCTAATCAGTCTCCGTTCTCCCTTGTGTGTGATCCTCTGGTTCACGAGGTGTGTTGTTGACCTTAGAGAGAAAAAAAAAAGAGAGGAGACAGTCTTGATAGTGGTGTTCCTCTGAGGCGGCGACGCGCGTCCTTTTGACGGGAAGATACACGACTCCCGTACGTTTGACGGTAAAGTGGAGACCGGGATGTCTGCGTAACAAAGGGACAGAAGCAGACGACGCGTGTTCGGCAGGAATTCGTCCCTCTCGTGTCTCTCTCCGGTTCGCCGCGGTTGACGCCCTCCTCGATCCCCCAAGCCTCTCGGGAGACCCGTCCCGTCAACGGAGATGCGGCCGTGGGCGTTCCTGTGCCTGTTCCTGACGGCGACGACGACGGCGGCCGATACCGTCGTCCTCTTCTGGACCCTGTACGACGCTGTCATCTCCGGAGGGCGGATCCTGCACGACGTGGTCGAAGGGGTTGGCACCGTCTCCAAGGCCATCAGGGCTATCGACAGCTTTTTGGACTCCTCCGCCGAGGCTCAGGTACTGTATATTTCTGTGTGTGTGTGTGTGTGTGTGTGTGTGTGTGTGTGTGTGTAGGAGATTATATCAACGACTGGGCTGTTGTAGTGGTTGAAGTAATAGTAGTAGTATCAGTAGACGTACTTGTAGCGTAGTGGTATTTAATAGTAGCTGGAGCAGTAGCAGTGTAGTAGTAGTTGTAGTGATAGTAGCAGTCGTGATACTAATGCCACTACTGCTGCCACTGATCTTGGAGGAGGGTTGTGCTACAACTCTCCTCTCGTGTTGTAGAGATCATGATGGACGGATCGATGGTCCTATTTTCTTTTTAACTTTTGTGACTGCTAACACCGCTTCTGCTGTTGTTTATGTTGGTCTACTTCTGCTACTGTTATACTACTAATACTACTACTGTTATGCTACTACTACTGCTACTACTACTACTACTACTACTACTACTGTTATTACTACTAATACTACTATTACCACTATTGCTACTACTACTACTACTATAATACTACTGCTACTACATTACTGATGCTAGTTTTACCGGCACTTCTACTACTGCAGCTACTACTAATGTGTTTGTGTGTGTGTGTGTGTGTGTGTGTGTGTGTGTGTGTGTACGATCCCACATATGTTAGACTGTCAGTAAAAATAGATCAATAATACTTTATCGTTTCATATGAATTTTGGTGACTGCCTTAACCATGGACATATTTTGATTCTAGTTTCTTTATCGCCTGCCACCAAGTGTTGATAGTGACGCATTTTCTAACGTCCTTCGTCCATCCTCACAGGTGACGGAGGCATTGGCAAAGGGGGAAACGGCGGAGGAAGCAGGGAAGGACCCCACAGCACCCCAGGAGGTAAGATGAATTTCCGTCGCCTCGCGCAACTGCGCCCTTTGTCCGCATTAGTATAAGCAAGTGTAGGATGACCATGTGCTACTGGATTCCGAACACCTGTCTTGTTAGTATAGAGTCATACAGTCCACTGTAGTGCACCATAGTAATAAGGTTGTCAAGTCCACTGTATTGTGTCATAGTAATAAGGTTATCAACTTTACTTGAGACTCTTTAGAAACGATTTGATAAGATCGTATCTTCTCTTCTGGGAAGGAAGGGATTCTTCTTTTTTTTCTTAGAATTTATCACTTGTGATTTCACAAGCAGTGGCAACACCACCTCCTCGACAGACAATTGGACTAATTTGTCTACTCTAACGGGAAAACACTGGATGATAGTGAGTTTCTGGACTAACTTATTCACTATAAAGACAAAGATGAAAGGTGATGGTGACGCTGTGGACTAACGTATTCACTGATAGTGACGTTGTGGAAGTAGGATGGTGGTGTTTATGCCAGGAGGGCAGTAAGCATTGTGGAGATTGACTAGGTAGCGGTGTGATGGTGGAGGGAAAGTGGCATAGCGGGGATGGTGGGTGGGAGGTTGGATGGAGAGGTGCAGTGGTGATCATCGTGGTTGGAAGTAGGGTGGTGGGTGTGATGAGGTGGTAAGAATGTGATGGCTATGGTTGTGATGATGAGGAAGGAAGAAGATGGTGCTGGTGGCTATGGTGGTGACTTAGGGAGTAATGGTGATGGTAGTCCTCACAGTGGAACGGGTAAGATGAGATGTGGGGGATCCCCTCCCTCGCTGTCGACGCTCCCTCTGCCCTCACAAATACCAGTCCATCCCTCACACTGGTATGTTATGATCCTTCCACACTGCCACGTCTTAGCTCACACAGCTTGCAGTCTCTGGCCCCTTTTTTGAGCTCTTTGATTCAGTGACACGTGGTGCCCCCCTGACCTTTCGTAACCATGGAAACAAATCAGTCATCCAGCAAACACACACAGGGGCCCTCGGGGTAATGTTATATACCTGGAACTAGAGTAAATATTCATGATTAAATCTTGCTCTCTTCCCCCAAGTCTGTGGACAAAATAATGCCATTTACTTTGACGATTTTTGCCATTAGTTTGTCATTCAAAGTTATGAGTTGAATTCAACATTCAGGAAGGCGCCTGGGAGAGCCAGTGTGGAGTGAAAGTTTATGCTCGTTCCAATAGGTTACAAGGATGGGTTTCCCTGGACGGACGAGGCGATCAATACACTTTGGATCACGTAAGCTGTCCTGGAGTTGCCTTTAGGACGGCAACGAATACGTCACACAGGACGATGGATGTGTCTGTCTCTTGGTCGATAGTTTTCTAACTCCAGTGATATACAGACTTGGGTGAAATAGGAAGAAGCAAGGGCCAGTTGTGAATAGGTCGTGATAAATATGAAGGTATTAGTAGGTTTTTTTTTTTTTTAACCTGACCCGTAAGGATCGGGTGACAGTAGGTTTATCGAGTGTATAGAGAGGGGGAGTCTGATGATTTCTTTTTCCGTAGTGAACATGTTGGTGGTTGATAATGACGAGGTAGACACACTTCACTCGCTCGCGAGTGTCGACTTCTTTGAATATGATCTGATTCTCTCCAATTATTCGTCTGTGTAATATTTAGTAATTTTAGATACGTAACCCATCTAATGCTTTTATTACCTTAGTTTTAGTTATAGTGGTAGGTTAATACACGATCTTTTCAATGATTATACCTGATGTTACAGGGTTAGATTTACGTTTGGGTACTTGAATATATGACCTTCCGGCTGACACTTTGCCTATAGCGACTACCTTTCCTCTCCCTCATAGGTGGACTCGCCGTTAGACACCACAGCCCCCAGCTTCAACGGCTGTGGCGCCCTGGGCCTCCACATCCGCGATGAATCCTTGCCCGTCTCGCGGCTGACGGACTGCTGCGGGACGCACGACACCTGCTACAGCGCCTCCTGCGGCTCCAATAAGCGGGACTGCGACAACAAGCTACGGACGTGCCTCTTCTCCGTCTGCGACGACCGGACGATGGAGCGAGGGGTACAGCAGACGTGTCGAGGTGCTGCCAAGCTCCTCTTCTCCGGCACTATGGCCCTCTCTTCCCAGCAGTATAGCAAGTCCCAGGAGAAGCTCTCTTGCAGGTATCGTTACCTCCTGATGACTGAAGGTTACAGTTACCCCTCGCGCGGTGTGAGTGACCTCCTCTTCTTCCTCCTCCTACTCTTCTCCTTCCTTCCCCTCCACCTTCTTTCTTCTCCTCCAGGCAACTATTCATCACAGGCTCTGCAGTCATCATTAACTAGAGCGTTTTCATGATTAAGTATGTTAATTTTTTCTCCCTCGACAGCTGAGGTGGACGGGTACTCATATCTTTATCTCTTTTTTTTTCTATGTCTGTTTGTCCGTACGATGTCTAGCAAAAATTGTCGTGCACAGAATGCCAAGCTTATCATGGACCTTTATCTCGACGCAATTTCATCAGATTATCTTTAGTGCTGGCTTGTTAAACGCGCTTAATCGTGTTTCAGAAACAGATGAAGATGAATAAGACTGACCAGCGTAAGCGGCGTAACGAGTTCCTGACGACATTCCTCAGTCAATCTCACGTATATGTCTGTCTCTCAGAAAGATTACTCCAACTTGTCCTACTGCAGAGGCCATTCTTTTCTTCCTTGTCTATAGAGAGAATCAATTCCCTTTCTTGTTTCAACACTGAGTCCATTCCCACTCTTTGTCATTATCTAGAACCCATTACTGTGTGATCCTGAGGTCACAAAGCCTGATGAAAGATAAGATGATTATCCAGGAATAACCCGAGCTAAGTTCATCCTCTTGCACTAAACAAGTACCTATGTATTGCTGGCGTGGATGAACACCTTGCATCATTTCTCTTTAGTATACAAGTCGCTGATAATCATTTTCACTGCGCATGTGCTCTCGCCTTGCATCGGCCGCCTGGTAAACTCTCGTTCAACATCAACCTATTCGTATCATCTTGAGTTTTCAATACAAGCGACGTTTATGAAGTGGTTTTTGTATTCCATACGTTTTCTAATGAAAGTGTCCGATGATAGGGATGTAAACCACTTGATATCATTCAAGCGCGCGTAAAACAGTGTCATTCATTCGTACACGTATACATGCGTCTAGACACACACACACACACACACACACACACACACACACAATATGCTGCTGCTATTCTATGCAAAGGGCAGGCAGATGAAGGCGTGGTGATATACTGCATGCGTGCCACAGAGGACCTCGGATCAGCCGGGAGCAAAGGGTAGTAAGAAGGGGGCAACTCATTAGCTTATCTCCGATCGATACTGTCCCGATATCGCTGCTGCTGCTGCCAGAGCTGCTGCTGCTGTTACTGCTCCCGATGCAGAACACCTTTGAGCTTAGAAAGTCACTTTTACCTTCTCCGTTCGAGAGCAGAACACCCTTGCTTTATGAACATCTATGGACACCATATAGAAGGGCCCTTGGCTCTGTGAACCTCAAGATACACAGATGACACATTCTGGGGAAAAGTATTTGAACCTATCCAGTGTATTAAGAAAGATGTGAATGTTAAGTGTCTCCTAATGCAATATATACGTGTGTCTGTATATGTAATGAGAATATATGGAATACATGTTCAAGAACTTCTCTATATATGATGAGAATATTTAGAATACATAGTCAAGAAGTACTGGTCATTTGCATTGTTCTAGTTTATCTTTTTTTCTTTCCCAGGAAACCACAAAAGGGTTGGAAAAGAGTGTGAAGAACAACTTTGGTACCGGAATGCCACAAGTAGAACTATCGTCATCACATGAATATGGAAACATCTTCATAACCCTACGACCAGTAACGCGAGCACATCCTTCCAGGGGTTCGAGGTGGAGGGGATCGTGGTCTTATGTTGGTAACACCCATCTCTCATGGCGGACACGGTACGCCAGCCTTCATGACTCAACCACGTCTCTCTCCACATGCGGCCATCATTCTGACTTGTTACGATGGCCAACTTTAATTTCCTTTGATGCCCGCGGCTTAGCCAAGACCTGAGGCGTATTATGTACACATCTGAGATAATCTAGATTCGTCCGCGATCGTTTAGAAAGCTTAACTCTGTCTCACTCACTCTCTCACTCAGCTTTTAAAGACAGCACATCAGTGTTCTGCAGCTGAGGTGCTCTCATACTGAGGTGGTCTCGGGCAGGTTTTGGGGTGATTGCTCATGAGTCTCATAATATTCAGAAAACTTAGCTCGTCTGTATTCTTCATTATTCGTGAGTCCGTATTTCTCTTTGCTCATTCGACACCAGTTAGGATGGTGTGCACCGACACCGTTTTGATAACTGTTTCTTTCCCTACGCCTCGAAGCCTTGGAACTCTCCACCCCTTTTCTCAAGTCTTTCCCAACAACTATGACCTGACGCATTTTGATAGACAGGAGGTTTTTCACCTCCCGCAGAATTTGTAAGATACTTTCCCTCGTCTCTTCTTTTTCCCCTTCCTAAACTTCTCTATATTTCAGTTAAGGCCCGGCCTTGATGTGGGACTTTGGTCCGTGACCCGAACCTCTAACGTTAAAGAAAACAAAAAAGATCTCATACAACGCGAGTTTGGTTAGTCGTTTGTGCCTCCCATATACCTCAGCGTCTGGCAAGACGTGATATTCCCAGCACCAGTAAATTGCCCGACGATTATCCCTTTGTAGAATCACCTGAGAGGTTTTTAAAGACGACTGGATGCCTTCCAGAGAAGGATTCTCCTCAGGAGAGAACGTCGTCTGGGTGTAAAGCCACACTAGACATAGTCACTGACCTGCTCTGAGGGCGTCTTCCTACTTACCCGTCCCGGCCCTCCTCACCAGCCAGTACCACACGGCTATCGTGGAGGTGCCTTGATCCTGTTGCAGTTGTCAACTCTCATAAGTTTTCTCTTTTGTGATCCATCTTCAAGCGATCGAGAAGAATGTATTGTACTTCCCCTCCCCCCTCCCCCCTGATAATCTCTCTCAAAATCATCGTAATATGTATCTTTTTTTCCCCCTCATTTCTCTACCACTTGATAAAGTTAATGACTGCTAAGGTGGTCTAACTGCCTTCCCTTGTGTGCAGAGTTTCGTATCACCATTTAAAAGTATTTTGAGGATACACGATTTTTGGAGACACGTATGTCGAGGAATTGTACTTTGGAGGACTTTTATTGGTTTCCATCGTTCGCTATTTGTTATTCTCGAGTTCTGTTCTCTTGCATGGTAACAGAAACCATCAAATTGCTAGTTTTTTTAAGTAATTGATTTTTAAGGGCCTGCGAATGAAGGAGGTAACATATTAAGTCATTCTCTATCAAATGACCGTCCACAGCTCTAAAATACATCTTTGACGTACTGCATAAGAACAAACCCTGTACCTAGGTGAACATGTTTCCACGGTAGGATAGGACAGTATGGTGCAGATGTTTTATACAAGTTGTTAATGCGACCATTTTCTTAAAATAAAAAAGATAAGAGAAGATTCTAGTGGATTTAATCAACCCTTATCAATTTTCTTTTTTTTTCCATGTTTTGAGGACTAATGGATCTTACTGGTTGATATGAACTGAAGAGACTGCATTTACTGGCACTTCAGAAGATATAGACTCAGCAGCTTCGACACTTTTCACCTGAGGTTTTGCTTCATAGTAAAGTTATGTAGCCAACTGGCGTAGCAAGTGAGTGGGTATGTGTGTAATTACCTATTTGTACTGTACGGGGGAGGAGGTTCTACACTCGTGTGTGCATTAATGATGTCTTCAGTCATTCTGTTCCATTCATCCACCACTCTTATGCAATGGAAATACTTCCTTACTTATTCTGTTTCACAAGTTCCTTCCTTCATGTTTACGTCCACCTGTTGTACCATCCGTCCATCAGTCGAAGAGCTGTTTACTGGCGGTCACCCTTCGCGCTTGTCTCTTCCAAGGTCGGCAGATCTAAAGTTTCTAACCCTTACCCTGTAACTCAGTAATCTTAATTCTTGTACCATCTTTGTTGCTCTCCTGTAGACCTTCTCTAGCAGTTCTTTGTACTTCCTTAGGGGCGATTATCAAACTTGAGAAGCCTGTTTTGATTTTGGCCTTTTGAATGTGATGTGAACAGCATCCTGAACAATATTTGCTGGCCAACAGATGGTCTCATTTATCATTCTCATCCTGTGGGACTCCGGCAGTAGGCTGAGGGCAAGGTCGATTTCCTGTTTCTTCAAACTCACACACACACACACACACACACACACACACACACACACACATACACACACACACACACACACATCAGCGCAGCTTGTTTCCTGCTAGATTGATCATCATATCGATCCCTACCTGCACACTGACCCATTGTTAACACTTACTTTCACAGTGACCCATCCTTACTGCCTTACATTTACCCGGGGTCGAACTTCATCCTATCAGCACTTTCTCTCCAGCCTTCGGAAACACGATAGGGATTAGACCGTGGTGCACATAGCGTGGTGAAGGTGGTTTGGGTGGGAAAATGTCAACCTTGATTGGACTTTGTAGCCTTGTATACGTTGAGGCGCTGGAGGTACAGACGAAAATTAAAAACTGGGAAATGAAAATTTAAGAAATTCTGATAGAAAAGAGAGAAATGAATAAAAAATAAAAAGGTTCGTACGGTTAGTTATTTTGCTATTCATCGTCTGCGTTGAGAGGAATGCATGGTTTGTCGTGACTAGTTTCGGCAGAGTGAGGGGAGAACGAGGAGAGAGAGAGAGAGAGAGAGAGAGAGAGAGAGAGAGAGAGAGAGAGAGAGGATGCCCTCGACGCATGCGCAAGGTCTTCGTTGTCGTCGTGTCACCGTGGTAACCACCTGCCAGGTAACGCTGGTGGCTGCTGCCTCAGAGCTGCCACCTCCTCCTACTCCATTACCATCCCCGCCACACACACGCATCCTCACCGCACACTCATAGACACACGCACAGACACTCACGCACTCACGAACACTCCCTCCTCACTCTCTCTGCCGTTCACCGCACCCGCCCTCACCGCACCACACACTCATTACAGACAAACCCCCTCTCTCCATCTGGGGGAGTCCATTGCGTATTTTGAAAGCCAGTGAAGGCGTATTTATATCTTTCCGCGAGAGCCTCGTGAAGGGAACCACCACCTGTTACCTCGCGGCTCAGCGGGTGAGTCACGGTTACCAAGGTAACCCTTGGTGTGTGTGTGTGTGTGTGTGTGGTGGGGTGGGGGGGGGGGGGGGGGGTTGATTTGAGGGTGTTAGGATAAGTATCTGTGATCATCCCCCCTAGTCCCCCTAGTCTATCTTCGTGCCGACCAGTAACTGATATCATCAACACTAGTACTATCAGCAGGTGTAGTATCTGTATTTTCACATGTATTTAACCTTTTTATTTATATCATGAACGTCTGAAGGAAGAAGCGGCACTGCGTCGCAGGTCGTAGAAATAAGACATCTGGCGATAGAATAGAGAAAAAAAGATATTTACTTCATGTTCTACTAATTTTCTCGGTGAATTTGTTTTATTGCATGTGAGATGCACACGAGAGGGTAATGAACATTTCTGAGATATAGTCAGGAGGAGGGGGACATCCCCCACCCAAAAAAAAAAATGTTCTTAGGGCCTTCCAATGATTGCTGTAGAATGTCTTTTTCGTTTAATGACTCATCAAACCAAAGATACAGCACGAACACACACACACACACACACACCAAGTCTGCCGAGGGGGGGAGGGGGGGTATTATATAATTAGAGACACCAAGGACACTCTTACCAAATAATCCCCCACGTGCATCGAGAAAACATACACACCAGACGTGCGTGTGCACAGTTCACTCTTCCCTTCCATTCGAAGCTGTTTCCTTTCCCTGTCCGAACCTCTTCTTTCTTTCCTCTAGTCATCCTGTAGAGAGAGAGAGAGAGAGAGAGAGAGAGAGAGAGAGAGAGAGAGAGAGAGAGAGTTTCCTCTCATTCATTCATTCACGCATGTAGTCGTTCATCTATTCAGAGCCGTATTGGCCTTCCTCATTTCGCTTGACTGTGCTCCTTATTCTTCGGTTTTGATCCGACAGCGCAACGTCATCGATTTTGTTGAAAGAACTTCCTGATAACTTTCGCTCGGTTACATAGTGCGAGGGGAAAAAAATAGGGGAAGATTTTCAGTTACAGGAAAATTATTTACCCATTGAATTAGTTGAAAGCAGTAGTACCATAGATACGTTTAAGAACAGACTTGATGTATATATTTCTCTTCAAATCCTCGACTGACATTATCTGCACCTCCTTAGATACATAGAAAGTTTAGTGTAATTTTCTGTTTGGAATATGTACTTATCTCTGCTCGTACCACAGTCATCTATAAGGGGTCAACGTGCTGTAAATGGACTGAACCAGGACATGTGATGCGTCCGGGGTAAACCATGGAAAGGTTGTAGGGCCTGGATGTGGATAGGGAACTGTGGTACGAACAGAGATAAGTACATATTCCAAACAGAAAATTACAATAAACTCCTCAGATAATGTACATCTAGAACACCTAATCAGTGCTCTTGTAGCGTTTAAGATGCCCACTTTGTAACACGTAAGGGATTTAACCTCATTTCTGATATTTTCTGTATCAATTTCTTCTTCCAGGCGGACTTATAAATTAGGAGACCCAACTGTGTCAGAGACGAGGGTCAAGGGGCGCCGTTGAAGACCCAGTATACGACCATTGCTGCTGACGAGAAGATAGACTGTCAAAGGACCTCCTACACTTGGCTGTAGTCGAGGAATTACCGGTAATTGAACCCGATCGGCTAGAAGTGATCTGTACAGTACCACTTCGTCCATTGGACTACGTGAGACTGTAGCTTAAGACGCGCCGATAACTGTAAGGAGGCATATGGTAAAGGAGTTTGAATGAGGGTCACTCCCCACTATGTGTGCCTTCCAGTACTTAATGTAGTGTGGACGGCGGAAGATGGGTTCGGTCCCTCGCTGTCAGAGGAGCACCAGAAGACCCTGTGAAGTGCCACTGTGTCAGATGTGGAGAGGAGCTGGGGGGTGTAGCGCAGAGTGGTTTAGTGTGGATTATTCTCGCCTGCTTGGGTGCCCATGGAAACTCGGGAGTTGAATGTGACGAGCGAGCAGAGCTGGGAGGATGCTGTAGACGTAGGTGAGCAAGTGATCCTCGGCGGCGTGGGCATGGTGATGGCCTTGGTCGGAGGCGTGGGCAACGGGGTGGTAGTGGCGCTGGTGTGTTGTTCGCCAGCTATGCGCTCTGCCATCAACATCCTGCTGGCAACGGTGGCCCTCTGTGATACCCTGGCTACGGTGCTTCTCCTGCCCCTCGACCTGGTGTCCCTCATAGGGCGTGGCTGGCTTCTCCCGGCACCCCTCTGTCATGCCCACGCCTTCTTGATGAACGTGGTACAAACAGAAGGCGTGGCTATCCTCACCGTCATCTGCGTGGACCGATACATCATCATCGTCCGCCGGCAGGATCGTCTCACCGTCGTCCTCGCCTACTGGGTCATCGTGGTGTCGTGGGTGGTGAGTGCGTGCGTGGCCGCCCTGCCTTTTCTGGGCGTGGGTGGTTATAGCGACCTGCCGCTGCCCCCGGGCCTCACGCACTGCCAGTGGCAGCCAACGACGCCCACGCCCCTGGGGGAGAAAGTGTACGCCTCCGTCAGATTCCTAATGGCGTATTTACTGCCGTTGGTCATCATGTTCTTCTGCTTCACCAGCATTCTGGGGAAGGTCCGGAGTAACTTGGCCAAGGTTCACTGCGGCGCCTGCGAGGGAGGGTCGTCTTACACGGAGCTAGTCGAGGTGGCGCGGGAGACGGAGCTACCCAAGCCTTCCACCACCCTCCCGAGTAGGGCCCTCGTCACCGTCAACCTTCGCTACAAGAACCAAACCCTCACGACGATCATGACCATCTTCTTCATGTTCGTCGTGTGTCGCACGCCGCTTTACCTGACGCAGCTGGTCCAGTCCCTGACTTGCGCCGGAGAGGCTCAGTATGAGGTATATCCCTGGCTACTGTGGTGGACCTACGTCCAGCCGGCCATCAATCCCGTCATTTACACCGCCAGGATACAGAAGTTCCGGAGGGAGCTCCTGGAAATGTTCCCGTGGCTTCGGCGACTGACTCTCGGAGTGGAGTGGCAAGGCCAGTGTCGCAATGACCCCAGCTCCATTTACATGATCCAACACCACCCGAGGCGCGCCACCTCCTCCTGACTCGCCCCACGCAATAATGTAGCATACTGAAACACTCCGAAGTGATACCACGTATTCTCTGGGTTCCTCGCCCTCTCGTTAAATTACTTTAAACTTTGCAGGGGAAGAAGTAGTGGTGATCACTTTTTGTTTTTTGATGTTGGAGGCTCCAGTCACGGACAAAAGTCCACATCAAGGCCGGGCCTTAATTGAAATACAGAGAGGTTAATGAAACTGAAAAAAGAAGAGACAAGGGAAAGTATTTACGAATTTTGGAGGAAGTGAAAAAGCCGGTCTTTTAAAATATGCCAGGGAATAGTTGTTGGAAAAGACATGAGAGGGTAAAGAGTCCCAAAGCTTTGAGTTGTAGGGAAAGGAACATTTATCAAAGCAGCTCACCCTTGAGTTGCTAGTAAACGCTTATTAATCATGTGACGTGGCAGCTTGTTGAGTATTCCATGGTTTCGCTAGTGGTGGGGGACACAGAAGCAGCCAGTTATCGGGAGCAAAAAGGAAAAAGGAAAGTGAACCTGCATTGAGGCTAAGGGCAAGCAGGTCAAGTTTCAGTTTGTAATTAGCTCGGGAGAGTTTACCAGTCGGACCGCTTTCGACTCGACTCTGTCAAGTAAGGATGCAGAGCTAGAACCAACCCAGATGTGAGTGCAATACTCCACACAAGGGAGTCTTGACAATGTTTCATTGTCTCTGTAATTCCCCTTGGGGAATCGCCTGTGATGATGATTTGATAATGACGATGTCAGACAGCATTGGAAAGCATCCTTGCTCTTCAGCTTGTAATTTCCACTTACGAAGCAAATGAGTTTTTCAACACATTCTTCTGTTTGGTTTTAACGTCTTCATGTCTGAGGCAGGATTATAATTTCAATTCATTTCTGGCCAGTAAAAAAAAAGGTCTGTGTCTATCTTCATTGTTAACTACGTGACGGACGCTTACAAGGTGACGTATGTAATCTACGAAAACATCATTTAACAGTGCTATATTACGGTCATGAGATTAAGTAAAACTAGCACACTCTAACTGCTAGGCTGTTCGGAATGATCCTTTTAACTGGAGTATGTGGGTTCGGTTCGCTGTTAGTCCATAGACTTCTTTATCATGTGAGTTGGTGTCGTGTGCACCTGTAGTAACACTATACTGTAAATTAGTGTGATTTTAAATCTGTGAGAAGTAAAAGGCGTAGGTCGACTATATTCTGTAGTCTCTGTAGTATGTCCTATACATTTTGTAGATTTTAGTTGTATATTCATTATCAATTGACATTACCTCCTTCGTAATCATGAATAAAGAATGAATGTGGTATACATACAGTGTATTATTGTTTATAACATCAACATTTTCTTTTTGAAGTTGGATCATTTATGTAATCACTGTGAAAGGGTCGTCCTTCAGCAACGGTTACACGAAAGCGGTGATGATAGGGAGACTGAGAGGAACAGGGAAGACGGTAGGACTATGACGCTTTTTTATTTCTTATGAGGAATTTCTGAGTTGATTTGTTAAAGGAATTCATTCATCTCTTATGCCAGGTATCATTTGATATCTGGCATTTGTTCTCTCTCTCTCTCTCTCTCTCTCTCTCTCTCTCTCTCGCTCTCTCTCTCTCTCTCTCTAAGAGATTTATAATAACGAGGCACCGTAATGTCTGCAGATTTGAATAAAGATCGATTATTATTTCAAGCAGAATTCACGTGGAAATCCAATTGTATTTATACAAAAGCAGGTCTTCATTTTCAAGTCAGTAATCTCGGAAGGATGGCGACTTACTGACAAGTTTCTTGTGGTCTATTTTCCTTTCTTGTGATAGTTACTTGTCATATTACTCCCCCAATCAACAAATCAGCACGTATGATGTCGAATGAGTAGAGAGCGTGGCACAGAAAGCTTGAGTTAGCCAGACCAAACATTGGAGATACCATTTTCTTTAGAAGCAATATCACAATAGAAAGCTTTCTTAAGGGTAACTTGATCTTTTAAGGTTTTGGTCCTGCCTGTTTCATAGATTCCTGAAACTTGATGATTTTTAATGTTCAAACAGAAGGAAGAACTCCCACTATTCTGTTGAAAGTGACGTCTTTTTATAAGCTAATACAATGATATGTAATTATACGTGGCAGAAAGGTCAGCTTGAGAGATGGAGGAGCGAGAGTGGAAGAGTGAGAGGGATAGAATTGGATAGGAGGAGGATGTAGCAAGAGGAGGGAGAGGAAAAGAAGATGAGGAGGAAGCGCTGAAAGAGAATAAGGAAAAATATGAGGAGATAGAAGCACAGGATATAGGGACGTGAAGACAGAGATGATAAAGAAAGGTAGAGAGAGGGAAGAAGTGGGGTGAGGGGGCAATAATGCAAAACCAAAGCCACAGCACAGACTTAAGGTTGTGGTGTGGGTGACTCCAGCCATGCCATGCTGTTACATTTATCATAAATGTGTTACATTTATTGTAAATTTATCTCCATTGTCTCTCCATTGTTTCCATGTGTCTATGAGGTGACTGAAATTTTCAAGAACGTATATTTGTGTATTTGCAACTACATCCACAAAGCAACAGAAATAGGACGTACAGAATTGCACAAATATAATCAACGGACAAAGATCATAAATGATATAGGTATACGTCACCCTACTAATGACACTCTCGTCAGTATCCAGTGATACAGCAGTTGAAAGTCTTCATTAAACATGCAACGAAAAGATGGTAGTGTTCATTTATTTCTCAGTGACAGATACTTCGTACGTAACCACGAAATATATCTGACGCGTTACGGCAAGTCACACAATTCGAGGAACTTAGATAGTTCGCTCGACACCGGCAGCATCAGAGCCACTGTTACCGCCTACAGCATCAGCATCCCCAACACCAACATCATCTCCCTCATCCTCACCACCAGCAGCAAGCTGGTGCAAACAGCTCTCCCTCAGCACCTTCAAACTCAACGACTGAATACTCGAAAACGCCATCTTTTACCAATTCCACAACCTCCCCAGCTCCACCAACCTCCCCAGAACCACCAACCTCCCCAAGCACCACCAACCTCCCCAGCACCACCCACCTCCCCAGCTCCACCAACCTCTCCAGCACCACCCACCTCCCCAGCACCACCCAACCTCCCCAGCACCACCCAACCTCCCCAGCACCACCCACCTCCCCAGCTCCACCAACCCCCCAGCACCACCAACCTCCCCAGCTTAACCAACCTTCCCAAGCACCACCAACCCCCCAGCACCACCAACCCCCCAGCACCACCAACCTCCCCAGCTCCACCAACCTCCCCAGCTCCACCAACCTCCTCTCCTTCCGTCGCCATACTCGCCTTATCACCACAAACCGTGGGGACTAAACCGTTTTAATGAACTAATACGTTCCATGTAGGGAAGCAAATTGGAGACCGTCCGTCTGGTATATTTATATTGCCATTAATCTTGTAATCGAATACGAGTCGGATT
>JAUUDZ010287849.1:0-16615 GCA_032361705.1 Panulirus versicolor | reverse complement strand
CTGCATTTATCTCCAGTCGCCTATGTTTACACATATAAAACACATAGCCCTCTGCAACTCCTTTTTAACTCTCAGCAAACAACATGGTATCATCCACCAAAAGGCTTGTCGCAAGCCACGATACCTCACCACCACATTTCATCTCTACACCTCCTTTCCCTAGTTGTGCTTTCATCTTTCTCATCAGTCCATCCATATATATATGTTAAAAAGCCATGGTGACATCATACAGCCCTGCCTCACATCCATTTGTTTACCAAAACTTTCGCTCAGCTCTCCATCCACTCTTACACATGCATTTGCTCTCCTATAGAAGGCTGTCACTTGATCCACCAGTTTATCCCCACCCCATATATCCTTCACACATCCCACAAAGCATTCCACTCAGCTCTGTCCTACAATTTTTACAGATCCAGATAAGCAGCATACAGCTTATCTTTTGCAGGACACTTTTCCACAGTCAACCCATAGGAAAAATCTGATCCACAAACCACCAGCCTTTCCTAAAACCCCCTTGCTCCTCACCTTTTCAGTATTCAGTCATTTCCATTACTCTATTAATCATCACTCTTGCATACACTTTTCCTGGTTTACTGAACAGACTTATTCCCCAATAATTGCATGATACATCCTTAGCCCCTTTTCCTTTAAATAAAAGAACAAAAATAGCTTTTGCCCAATCTTCAGGAATAACCTGCTTCCATGTTAAATCCACTCTGTCAGACTCTCCCTTCTATACTTTAACATTTCAGGTGTAGTCTCATCCACTTCAGGTTTTTATCGTATTTCCATCTCATTATTGCTCTTTTTTCTCCTTTCTTACTATAGGCCCTTTCACATGTATCCTTTTGCATCCACCCTCCATACCCATGCATGTAACAACTGCTGCCTCACCTTCTCCTGCATTTGTCAGTTTTTCAAAAAACACTTTCCATTTTCCTCCTTTTGATCCAGCAACATCCCTTCCTAACTTTTCACATTTACACTTAAACTTTTACATCATATATCTGATTTGTAGCTATGTGAATAGGCGTAGTCATTAGCAATGTTCATTAACCAGGACATATTGCCACTGTCAGTGGGTCTCATTACTAACCATGAACATTAGTTCCAGTAATTAGCTATGGTTTGCTGGCATAATAAGTAGTGTGGTAGTGCATTGCTGTATTGCAGTTTTGAATGTTAGGGAGTTTACGCCAAGAGAATGACTTCAAGAGAACTGTGTTAACAGATTATCTGATTCTTTAAGGCCAAAGCTATTGATTGTAGATTATTAAATGTAAGAGGGAGTTTACACTAACAAGAGAGTGAACAGACCATGATGAGCAAGTGGCAATTGCCTGAGTTAGTCGGATTGAATCCTTTTGATATTGTGAGACACTTTGTCAAGGTCTTTAAAGAATATCATAACTCCTCATGGGTACAGGTGCAATTGAGTTGCCTTCATAGGATGCACCTGAAGAACACATATCACCATATGCTAAGACACCTTTCTCCTTGTGAGACCGATTTTACTGTAACCGCACTAGACAACTTTTGCAATCCTTTCCTGCATGAGTGCTTAAAGAAGTGTCGTGAACAAATTTCAGGGCTTGTGGAACAGTGACTTGGGAACCATCTGGTATTGCCTTGAAGGTAAGCTTACACCAAAGCAAACTGTTGTCAAGAGCAAATTTTTTAATGGAATTTCATGATATGGGAGCCAGTTTATTGTAAGCATAGCTTTGCATTTGCTATTATTAAAAGTCCAGCAGTCGTTCTTTGTAAAGAAGGCTCAAAGGTTTTGCCCATAGTTTTGTCCTTCTTTCACTTATAGTAAGTGGTTGTTGCTAATGAGTTGGATGAAGTAGAAAGAACAACGGATTTCACAGAAGGAAGAAGTCCTGTAAATCAGGGTGTTAAGTTGCAGGTTATGTTAACATATTTTTTTTCATACTATTCACCATTTTCCACGTCAGTGAGGTAGCGTTAAGAGCAGAGGACTGAGCTTTAGAAAAAATATCCTCACAACCCTCTTCTCTGTTCCTTTTTTGGAAAATTAAAAATGGAAAGGGAGGATTTCCAGCCCCCTGCTCCCTCCTCTTTAAGTCGCCTTCTACGACA
Organism: Panulirus versicolor; assembly: GCA_032361705.1. Lineage (NCBI taxonomy): Eukaryota > Metazoa > Arthropoda > Malacostraca > Decapoda > Palinuridae > Panulirus > Panulirus versicolor. The sequence continues at coordinate 14,512 of JAUUDZ010287849.1, read as the reverse complement.
CACAGGGAATACGTGGGAAGTATTCTTTCTCCCCTATCCCCAGGGATAAGTTAACTTAGATACAATGTATATTTCTTTTCAGATATATCAAAAGAATTCAGTGTTTACAAATTTCCAAGACTGTTTTGTCCTTTCCTGCAGTTTCATATTGCAAAGGAAGAAGTGAGAGTGTTTCAACACAACAGTCGGGGTGAGAATCTCATCCTTGATGTTACAGAACTTGAGGAAGATCCAGATCTGAAGGATGTGGCAAACAAGTTACTTGGAAAGGTTGTATTTGTATCCTGGCCCCACCTACTTGAAGCAAAGGTAAGATCCTGTGCCATTCTTTTATTTGAATTTTTTTTTTACTGTTGTTCCCATAGAAGGTATTTACTTTGATTTTGGGTGGGTCATTGGCATAGAGAAAAAAATGAGAAAGTCCTTGGTGAGGAAAGAGATCTCAAGAGAGTGATATAGAGGATTGTATGTAGTACTTACATAATAAGTAATACATGGCGGATACCTTGTATAGTATGGTTGGAAATGGGAGGATAGGTAGAGGGAAGACTGTAGATGTGGAAAGAACATTTGATGTGAAAAAATTTTTAGAAAGGTGCAAGTTCAATGAAAATGTTTCAGGATGATATGATCATGTAGAACATTTGGCAGAAGTTAGGTAGGTCAAGAAGGTGTATAGTAGGACAGTACATGGTACTAGGGAAAGAAACAGATCCAAGTAGGAGAGAGAATTGACTGGGGCTAACATTATTTCAGTTGATGATTCTAGAGAAATTTGGAGTCAGGTTCAGCTAAAGAATATTTTTATGGATAAAGTTGGGTGACGACATTTCTTTTTCACTTATTTAGATTTATTTATTTATTATACTTGATCCCTGTTTCATGCATTAGCAAGGTAATGCCAGGAAACAGACGAAGAAAGACCCATCCATTCATATATCATACACATATATACTTATGTGCATGTTCATATTTGCTCACCTTCATCCATTCCCAGCACCAGCCTGCCCCATAGGAAACATCATTGCCACCCCCGTATCTGCATTATTATTATTATTATTATTTTATACATAACTTTTTTCCGCATCAGCGAGGTAGCACCAGGAAACAGATGAAGAATGGCCCATCCACTCCTATACACATATATATGCATAAACGCCCTCATACGCACATATACATATCAACACATACATACACATATGCAGACATTATGTACATACACACGCAGACATTACATACATACACTTGTACATATTCATACTTGCTTGCCTTCACCCATTCCTGTTGTTGCCCATTCCCCACAGGAAAACAGCATCTTTATCCCCTGCTTCAGTGAGGCAGCTAATATTATTCAAATGAAAAAACTTGCTTCTCAGGATCATACTGAGAGAATTATTGGTGGAATAGAATAGGAAGATCTTAAAATGATAATTGGATATGTTTGTTAAAGAGAATTGAGACCCCCTGAATTTCCAGGTAGAAGCTGTAAGTGATGGAAAAGAACGGTATGTCCTGACAAGAGGAGAAGTGCAAACACATGATGTGAAAGGGCATGCAAAAGAAGGATTCTTCCAATCAAGAAACAGTATTGTCTCCCAATATCATGACCGCTGGGGAGTTGAAGTTGGCAAAACCAGTATCTTAGTTTATGCTGCACCAATTGCTGGCAGAAAGTAAGATATCTTGTAAAAGTTTCATATCACTAGCAAACTGCTTTGTATTTAGCAAAAGGTTGTCAGGAGTAAAAGAATTTTCATATGTATGGTCAAATATATTTTTGTGTGTATCATTTGTATGTATGCGAATGTGTGTTTTTGTCATTGCCTACTTGTAAATACGTATTTGTGCTGTTCCAGGAGGGAGTTTTACATTTATGAGGCCCCATTTCATGAACACTCTCCCTCATAAATTCATAGATTTTGTAGACCATCTGAATTAACCATGTTTTCAGTCATTCTGTTCCTTTCACCCACCACTCTTATACTACAAAAGTATTTCTTTACATCTTCTTTCTCAAATTTCTTTCTTGATTTCATGTTATGCCCTCTGATTGTTCTATCCCTATATCTCATGAAGAATTGTTCATTATCTTCACTGATCTGTTTTAAAAACTTTAAGGTTGTGATCATGCATCCCTCACTGTTCTCTCATCCAAGATATGCAAATTTAAGGCCTTAAGCCCTTCCTTGTAACTCAGCCTTCTGAATTCTAGTACCATCTTTTTTGCTTTCTTCCGGACCTTTTTTCTATTAGGTTTTTGTGATTACCTATTTGTGCTGTATGGGTAAAGAATTTTACTCTTATGGGGCTCTATCTCATGAACATCATCATACAAGTTCTTATATTTCTGTATGCTGTTTGTCACCATGTTCTATCATCATATTCCATCCATCTTCTGCTTTTTTACTGTAAAAGTACAATTTTACATCATCATTTTTACAGGTTTCTTGCTAAATTTCATTTTGATATAAAGCCTTTTGCCTTTTCCTGTAACTCCTTTAATTTTGGTACCATCTTTGTTGCTCTCCTCTAGACTTTCTCTCTTTGCTCTTTGTGCTTCAAACAATCCACCCAGTCTTTCATTTTGTCCAAGACAGAGTTCACTTTTGCATGGAAAACCAAGAGGTTCATTACTCTTGACACCTATCCTTTCCCTAAGCTATGCTGTCTCACACTTCAGTAATTTCTCCTGAGTTAGAAAGTCATCCATTTGCTTCCTGGTTATCTTCTCCAGAACTTTATAGACTACACTAGTCAGATGATCAGTCTGTAGTTCAGTGCTTCTTTTCTGTCTTATCTCTTATAGACAAGTATAACATTTACCATTTTCCACTGCTATAGAACTTTGCCATTTCCAAGTGATATCTTTGAACATCATTTCAAGGGGTTTTTCTAGTGTATCTGCAGACATCATCGGCACATACATTAGAATTTCATCAGGACCATGAGCCTTGTATGAGTTAAGACCTTATATAGTATTTTGTTAATATCTAGATATTTCATTGTTTTCCATAAACTCCTCTTCATTCCATCATACTGATGTTCGGGCTACATTGTCTTCCACTGTGAGAAGACATTTGAATTTGTTATTCAGTTCACTTATCTTTACATCATCATTTGCAGTTCTTCCATTTTAATCTCTTATCCTAAATAGTGGCTCTGTAACTTATGATTAACTCTTAATAAATTTATGGAAAATTTTGGATTTTTTCTTGTGTTTCTCTCATGATTCATGTCAAAGTTTCTTTGTTCCTCCTTTCTTTGCTTTATTCATCCTTCTGTACTTCCCTCTTGACCTTGGCATTATCTGCATGCATATCATTCTGGATTTCATTTACATAGATTAAGAAGAGGAGTGGCATATGTGTACCTATTAGTGCTGTGTGGGGAGGAGGTTTTAAATTCATAGAACCCCATCTCTGGAACATTCTCTGGTATACAACTTTAAGATTTATATATTGTGTTCATTCTCCAACCCTCTTTGATCTCTTTCTACATGACCTCCCTTGAGGTATGGTGGTTACTGTTACTGGCCACATTCAGCATGGGCCAGTGTGGGGTTGGACTTGCTTGGTTTCGAATCGTGGGTGTGGTAGTTGGCCCCCATCCAACCCAGCTCTTCATTCTTTCCCTGGGGTTGGTCGATGAATGGGAACCTGTCTTAGGGTAGGCTGTGCATGTGTGTGTGTGTATGGATACATACATAGAAATATGGACATGATCCTTATACACAAGGGTAAGAGACGGGGCAATACAAGTGTAAAACTTTCACCTCATAACACACTAACAGTAATCATACTGTGAAAGGAAACAACACACATACATCATTACATCACAGAATCAGAATACTGGCTCACTCAGAGCAAAATGTCCTCATCCCCGCTGAATTCCACACAAGCCCATGCTGCACCCTCACATTACCCTGAATGGTCAACTGCTTCCATTTAATAGAATTCCAACTATACTAGGTGTCTCAAATGACACACACGTGGCATTTATTCCTCCACACCTCAGACATCAACAAAGCCCAAGAGTAAACAAAGTGTCCTCGGAACACCTATTAGCACCAGCTTTGGGTAAGGAAAAGAATCCCCAAGTATCCTCTACAGACAATTTATCTGCCCCACCCTAAACCAAGCTTTATCTTCCCAGTCATCCACCTTGTCAAAAGTAGGCATACCAACTGCAAACCACAGAAAATAAGGTTCTTAGATCAATCACTGGCTGTCTGGCAATCACAAACATACATCACTTATACTGTAAAAAATACTTTCGGTATAATCACACTTCAATATGCTCACCATTCACCTTTGTACAAGAGCCCTGGACCACCTCCTACCCATAACTAACCATTAACCTCCATATAGAAACAAAAAAATCTTGCTTCATCACACATTAATGACCTGTATTCACAGATTCCCCCTCCCCAACAAACATGATATCGGCTAAACACAAAAACACGGTAATGACTTGACAGGTATTAGAGAGCTGCTTTCCCAACCCAGTCTTAAATTCTTTCCCACCTTTTATACACCCATCTGAAACTTTAGTCTCTAGACAAGTATTAGTGACACTTTCTTATTTTCATCCTGACTGTTACTCATCTCTGTACCTCTACAAACACAGATTCAGCATTTCATGGGACCCATAATGCTCAAGATGTAACTTTCAGTGTGAGCCCTTAATATTTACTCCTTAATATTCCTGCTTTCATCTCACACAGACAGACATTCATCACACTTCTTGATCTGTGATCTCGTCCAGTGGACGTGGCCAGCATCCTGTACACTGCAGGAGCTCCATAGAAGGGGTTCCTGGGGCAGGAAAGTAAAGTAAGTAAGTAAGTATGGGGAAAAGCTTATGCTTATGGGGGCCCTGTCTCTTAATATATCATTTCTGTCATGTAGATTTTCATATTTTCCATTGCTTTCAACATTCACTTCATCTCTGTAATCCTCTTCCCTGTCATTGTTAATCTGTTGCTGAATTAAATGTTTCATCACATCCCTCCTGATAGTTTGTGTGTCTCGCTCCTTGTTAACCTTTCATGTTTTCTACTTGCCGTGTTTACAAAGAATTGGTCTTTGGTAAGATCATTATGATCAAGAAAATTGTAAGTGGTTGCTAGCTTCCCCTGTCCTCCCTTATCCAGAGTGACCTGATCAAAAATTTACCTCGCTGTTTGTAACTTATTCAGTCTAGACTTAAAGCTCATTGCATTCCTAAAGTTCATCTTTTGCAGTGAAGAGGCAAGCTGCTAAAGTATATTCCAGGCATTTTTCACATTGACCAAATAAAGCAGTTTCTCAGAGCATAGATAGTTTGCAGGATTTTATTTATTGATATTTGTATATTTTGAAGAACTGCTTAATGTGTTAGATGATAGGGAGGTGAAAGTAGTGTGCTTGGGACGAGATGGTATACAAAAAGTTTGTCATTGCAGATAGTGTGGTAGTGAAAGTTTTGTGTCAGATGAAGTGTGGTAAAGCGTTAATAGTTGATGGGAATTCAGCTGTGTTTCTCAAATGAGATGTTGGAACTGTTGTTAATTAGATGATCAAGCTGCTCAACATTCTTATGGCCCAGAATAAGGGGTTTGAGGGTTGATAGAATGCTTGTATAATGCCCTTGTATGAAGGCAAAGGGATCAAAAGTTGATATTTGAATTACAGAGGTACAATTCTGTTGAGTGTACCTGATAAGGTGTATGGAAGAGCAGGGATTGAGAGGGTTGTGGCATGCACAGATGAGCTGTTTGGGGAGGAGCAGTGTAACTTTTGAGAGAGTTTAAGCATATCAGGACCAGGTGTATGCAAGAAGCATTTGGAGAAAGAGTGAATTGTGTAGGGCATTTATGGATCTGGAGAAAACTTATGATAGGTAGGCATCCACCATCTAGGGAGGTATAATACTAGTACGACCTGCCTAGGTGTCAGGAGGGTTAGTGACAGCTGCATAGTTAGCCAGCACTTAAGTGGTCATCAAGGTATACTTATCTGACCCAGGTAGCTATCTCTTCTTTCTGCCTCACCCACATGTAAACTGCTGGCATTCTGTCCACAGACATACAATCTCTTGTTGTCACACATAACACTTGACAACACTTAACTCACACAGCTCATTCCTCTTAACTCTAGTTTTTCTAAGGTGAACATCATGCACTAGCCCTGCCTTCTGCCATATAGTAGGAGCAATAGGTAGAAGTAGTAGGTAGGGACATTAGGTAGGAGCATTATGTAGAAACATTTGGTAGAAGTAAAAAGGAAGCAGAATTAATTGGTTGGAACTTTATGTAGAAGTTCTGTAGGAACATTAGGTAAGAACCTCAGGAAACACTGTGCTAGAATTGCCCCCTGCCAGTTTTCTGTTAAGGGTGAGGCACTAAAGGCTAAGAAGCGGCACTGGAATTCACCAGCTGTGTTTTGTTGTGGCCACTCTCTTGAGGGAATGGGCATCAGAGTTATGGATAGATGGACACATTTTAATGCTTGCTAGTTGCTGCCATGCTTAGATTTTTATGTATGCATTCCTTTTTAGGCTCCAGAGTTTGAGTTCTTTCATGATAATTCATATTCTCCATACTCTTTTTTGCCTTTGAATTTTTTCTGGCATTTTTATCCATTTGTTTGTTAACCATACAAGTCAGCAGTATTCAGTTTTGCTTCTTATGTATGTGTTAAACATTTTCATCTTTAGTTTTCTGTCTTGTGAAATTTTTCACTTTCATACCACTTATGATATGGCTTGACAGTGCTATCTTTTATGGTAGCTCTTAGGTTTTTGATGTTTTCTTCAGTCTTTGTGTTTTTCTCCATTGGGTCTTTGTATAGAGATGCTGATATATTGTTAATTGTTCCAAGAAGACTGAGGAGATGGATGGATGGATTATAGGGGTTTGGGGTAGGACATGCAGTAGGGAGAGAAGTATATGTTGCATAGAATGAATTAGATTAGTGAGGTATAAGTGCAGCAATGCAGTGTCTGTGGCCAGACCCAACATAGATGCAGTGATAGAATTATCCCTGGGGATAGGGAAGAAAGAATTCTTCCCATGTATTTCCTGCTTGTTGTAGAAGGCGACTAAAAGGGAAGGGAGCGGGGCACTGGAAATCCTCCCTTTCAGTTTTTACTTTTCCAAAAGAAGAAGCAGAGAAGGGGGCCAAGTGAAGATTTTCCCTCTTAGGTTCAGTCCTCTGTTCTAAACGCTACCTTGCTAACACGGGAAATGGTGAATATGCGTGAAAAAAATTGATCCATGGAATTCTCTTTGGAGAATTTTTTTCTGTAGATGGTAGACTTTGGTTTCAAGAAATTATTCTTAACATTTTGATATCAATTATGTGAAAAATAGACCATTTTTGATTTTTTTCAGTCTCTGCCATGCTGAAGTTGGAAAGATGATAAAGTATATAGAATTATTATATAGTGAGAGTTTACATCTTTATGTCTTTTTAAAAAAGATAAAGGTATTCCTCTTGTGAAATTCAATTTCCAGATCAGTGTTTCACCATCATTCCCAAGACATTGTACCCCTGTTAATTTATTAACTATTATTTCATAGTTTGGCTTAATTAACCAAGTCTGATTGTTAAGAGGAATGAAAAACTTTGTGATATTACAAATAAATGAAATTTTTTGGAGTTCCAAATAAATCATGCAAAAAAGTCAGTATTGCAAACAAATAGATAAAAATGAAGAATTCTACATGATGTCTGTATCAGATAAGCTTATCTATCTATTTATATTTCTGATTCCTGTTGCCTTTGGGAACTCCCTCAAGGGGGTGACCATAGAAAAAGAGTCTCCATAACTGTTGAACACCAGTGCTGCTTCTTATCCTCTCTTGCCTTACAGTTAAGCATATCTCTTGAGATAAGGAAGGGTTACATTCTTTAGAAGTTGTCCATAACTCAAAATTTCCTAATATGAAACCCATTTTCCCATTTACTTCTATTTAAAATCAGAATTACATCTCTAGAGACAAAATGTTTTCCCCAAAACAAAATAAGATTACATCTTAAGAAATTTTTTGAAATAAACAATTAATTGAATAATGACATAATAGACTGCTTTCCTTCCATACTTGTTTCACTTTTTCCTGCATAAGTGAGGTAGCATCCAGAATAGCCATAGAGGGAAAAAATCCTTGCTTGGCTCCTTCCCCTTTTCATTCTTTGGAAAGTACTTCAGGAGGGGATATACTAGTATTATTTTATTAAAGAATAAAGATATTTTAGTAAACATATGCTGTACTTTTGAGAAACTGTGGAAAGTGGGGCTCGAGGTTGCATGTTAAGGTTATGGTAAAAGAAGCATCTCCCTTCATTGCAATGCTGTCTTTTATCATCATCATCTCTAAGTGTCTCTAAGGGAGGAAATTTGCACTTTCACTATTATTGGGTATTTTGCCTGTTTCCAACAGCTGAATTTCAGCAGCTGATGGTGTCAGGGCATCAGAGTAACATTGTCTGCTTTGCACGCATCTGGTTCTCCATTTAAGAGTTCTCAGTGGCAGTGTTAAGCCATATAGCCTTCTTGACACCTTTAAATTCCCCTCTCAGCAAAGATTGCTGTTTATAATTAGCTGCAAATTTTCTTAAACTCCTTTTATGATACCACTCGGCAGCACTTTGGTTACCAGGATAAGTTCAAGCTTAGGTTCTGTAGCTTCTGTAACATCTGACTCTTTTGCTCCAGAAATTCAGCTTCATAATGCAAGGCTTACAGTTTCTTTCACTATAGTGCATCTTGTAGGGAGTCCTTTAAGATTATGAACACATTCTAGCCAGAATTATTTTTTCAAACACTGTGGTTGGTTGGATGTTTGTGCTAAAGGCCTATCAATTGCCAGGATCATTAAGGCCATGAGTGTCAATCTGCATCCAGCATCTGAAGAACTGGTAACATCTTTTTCAGGTTTTAATAATGATTTCAACTCCATGTTCACTCTCACTGTGCATGTGGTCCACACCAAACACTGTTTGAATTTTCTTGTGTGACTTTAGATATGTAGATACGCATTGGTAATGGATGTAAAACACTGAATCATGTTTCATGTGCTTGTGCAGTTTTAGCACAGGCCAAAAAGACTAATTAAAGAAAACTTAGTAACAGTAGCTCTTAACACTCTTATTCCCATCAATTTGACAATTTAGTAATGATGTTGAAAAGTGTGTGAACTTTGACAATTTTAAATCAAATAATCAGATAATGATTTACTGCAAGACCATCACAAAAAATTATATATTTTTACCAGAAACCCACCCCAAAAATCTCCTGTATACTGATATTTAGTCTGCCAGCAAAAGAATGCAGATACACCCGTAGATAGTGTTTTCTTTGTTCCTTTTTTTTTCCATTATTGTGCAGTTATTGTGTTTTGGAATATAAGACATTAAGAGTGCAAAAGCATTAATTCAGCCATACCAGAGTTAACATAGCAGTCCTTTAGTCTTTTAAATATTTCCTTATTACAGTTTTGCAGCTATTGTGTCGCTAAAAACCGTGCAAAGCAGCCATTTGATTATACCAGAAAGTCAACGCTCTGATGGTGGTGTTTATGAAGTGTGAACCTTTTGACCCTCGCCTCACTGGCTTGCCATTATTTAATGTTTTGTTTATGCCATTCAGTAATTACTGTACTGCTCAAAACAGCACAGTCACAGGTCAAAGCATTTATATCTTACCAGAAAGGCAACTAAGTGGTTCTGTGTGTGTATGATGTAATTCAGAGGAGTGTGCATGAATTGGAGGGAAGCCTTGGTGATATCAGCCATTTAATTTTATATTTTTGAATTTTATTTTTTTATTTTACAATCGCTATATTGTTAAAGTCAGCACAGTAACAGTGCAAAGTGTATATACATTTAATCATACCAGAAAGATGACTTAGTAATTGTGTGTCGAGGATGTATTGGTGTGGAGCTCATGGTGAGAAAGGAGGACGGATGTAGGTTTTACCCACTTCATTGGCACCTTGCCTCCCACAGTGATACTTTTTTTTTGATATATGATTGCTGTTGTACATTTGCAGTATCATTAAAAACAGCACAGTAATGGAGAAGACCTGTAGTTTAATTATACCAGAAAGTCATGTTACTAGTGGTGTATGAGTAGTGTGTGTATTATGCAGTACTGTAAAAAGTTTACTGGACAAGCATAATGATCTGTTATCTTCATTTACCCTTATTAGTACCGGTATTTGTTTTTCATTTTCATTATATGATTAATCTGACATATTTGAATGACTAGCAGTGCTTGGTGAGTTGTTTGGCAGTTTACATTTTCCCCACAGTATATGGTTTTTTTCCTGCTGCTCAGCAGTTGATAGTGATTACAACACTTACTGATCATAAGGACAAGCTTCCAAAATGTAGTATTCGAAGGTAATACTAATGTGAGAGGAGGAGAATAACGAAGTAGGTTTCTCAGCAGACATGAATACATATTGCAGTTTTCAGTACAGTACAATGTACTAGTGAGTCAGCACTTCATTGGTTGTCAAGTTGCTCTCATCTGACCCAGGTAGCTGTCTTTTCTTCCTGCCTCACCCACGCGTGGACTGTTGGCATTCTGTCCGCAATCATACAGCCTATGCCTGTCATACATAACACTTGAGAACACTTGAACTCATCTCATTTTTCATAACTCTTGATTTCCCTCTGGTGAGCACTGTGCACTAGCCCTGCCTTTTGGCATGATGGTAGGAGCAGTTGATAGAAGTAGTAGGTAGGAACATTTAGGCTGGAACATTAGGAAGAAACATTAGTTAGAAGTAGTAGGTAGGAACAGTAGGCATGATCATTAGGTAGTAGTAGTCAGTAGGAACATTAGGTAGGAGCCTCTGCAAACAATGCACTAGAGTTGCCCTCTGCCAGTGTCTTGTTAAGGTTGAGGCACTAAGGGCTACGAAGCTGCACTGAAGCCCATTAGTTATGGAGACTCTACTGCCGTAGCCACCCCCTTAAGGGAGTTCTAGTTAGAAGAGGGGTCAGAGATGTAGATAGATAGATTGCATCCTGCAGTTCTGATTTTTTTGCCTGTCTTGTGTTATTCTTTTGATTTTGGTCATTGCATCTATCTTCTTGTAGCTGCTTTTTTACTAAAGCAGTATGTTAAGTGAGTGCTGCATTTATGGGGTCCTGTCTATTGAACTTTTCTGTCTCAAAAGTTTATATATTTTTGTATACCGTCAGCACTTGGAATATCTTTACTTGACTTCTTTCAGTCATCCACTACTCTTTTGAGTTTTTTAAATCTCTGCAAACAAGTTTCGAGCATAGTTTCTTGAGGCCTCTGATTGCATCTTTGCAAAGATGAAGCAACTGATATCTACGTTAGTATGTTGTAGAGGACATTCCTCGTATAGTTTCAGGGCAGTAGGTGAGTGGAATGAACTGTCGTGAAATTTAAGAATGCCAACAGCCCTAATTCTTTGTCAGTGAGTACATATGCATTTTTCCTGTATCAGTCTTGTCAGCAAGAAATTATGGTTTACAGGTACTTTAAATGTCTTTTTACTGTGTATTTTATGTTTGATTTTGTGTTTAATGAAGTATTGGAGGATTGCCCAGTTTTAAAATATTTTTTATCCTTTTTTTTTTTGAAAACCATTAGATTTTTTTGGAATTGTGAAGGGTGTCTGTATCAGATACAGTGCCGTATTTCTTCACTTTTATTAAAATGTATTTCTTCATAAGTTTTGATTGTAGCAGTAGTCATGGCAGTCTCAAGTTCTATTTTCATTAGTGCAGACCTTGAGATAAGAGCTTTTACTGTCAGATAAAAATTAAATGGTTGCATTAGTGCCATTATACAAGAAATTTGCAGACATGCTCAGGGCAGCTACCTGACATTGGTGCTGGAAAGCACATGTGTAAGTTACTTTATGAATAACGGAAACATTCTGAATTAGTGAAAAATAAAACATTTCCTTGATTTTAGTTAACTTGTAACTTTCATTGGTAAATATGGGCCACTTTCCCAAGCATCACAAATTAATGGGGTCTCAATTTACATGACTTGAGTTTCCACCTTCCTTCCATATTACTTTCACCATTAGTTATTTCCATTTGTCATTCATCATTACTTTTATTCATGTACATTCTCATGATACTGATTTTTCTCTTTCAGATATGTGCCAAACCCTTGTGGTAAGATGTCATTAGAGAAGGAATGGTCTAAGGAAGTTCAGCCATATGCATATCAGACAGTTGTGAAGGATATTGCTGTTCATGACCCCGGCTATAAACAACACCTCACTGCCCAAGAATATTTCCCTCAACGTAGCAAAGTTTTTATGCTGGGACAACCTCATTATGGGTGCATGGGAGAGGTAAGGATATGTATGCATGAGAGTATAATTAAGCTTTGTTAATTCTTGATATCTGGAAATCAAAATTTATGCGGTAGTACATTTTCCCAATCAGTGCGTTTAGACTCATTTAGAAATTTGTTTCTAGTTACAATTAATTCTAAACTCATTAAGTTAGAAATCTGTTTCTAGTTACATTTTCCCTACATTGATTGTTTCATTTTGAATTTATGTAGAGATAATCTCTGGAAAGAAGAGGCCCTCGAAGAGATGGTACCAAATCTTATGTATTTATATTTGTTGTATATATCCCAAACTTTTATTACAGATTATTGTTTCCTCATGTTAGATTTTGATCTGACATTGTGAGATTGCTCATTTCATCAATTCTTAGGTCATATCCAGAGATGAAGGAAAATCATGCATCTGTATGCCCACATAGATGTGAATTTCAGAATTAAGTTTTCTGTAACTAGCATTCAGTGATTTGTTCTCTATTGTGACCAGTTGAATAATTTCAATTTTTCTTTCATGCTTGTTAACCATTTCCTATGTTAGCATGGTAGTCCCAGGAACAGATGAAGAATTGGACTCATTTGCTTGCATACTTTCAATATCTGTCTTGTTTTATGTACTTAAACCACAGCCCCCAATTCATAACCTGTTGCCTGAGTCCCATACTGGAAGAAAATTTAAGAAGACAAACTGTCTACTGGCAAATATCAGAATACCTGTCAAGTATGTGGATAAAGAAATATTTAGCATGCTGTTTATATCCTACATAAGGCCAAAACTAGAATATGTTTATCAGATTTGGTCACTGCACCTAAAGAACCACAAAGAGCTGATAGAGAAGCTCTAGAGAGGGTAACAAAGATGGCACCACAAGAAAGAGAGAGCTGAGTTAGAGGGAAAGACTTAAGGCATTAGTTTTCCCACCTTGGAAGAAAGAATAGGGAAGGGAACCTGATCACACCCTTATAGATTGATGACATAGACCGTCAGCAGATTTTTGAGAAATTTGGGGACCTAGCAATCAGAGGATATGAAATAAAGTGAGAAACATGCTTAAAAGATGTAAAGAAGTGGTCTTATAAAAGGGTGGATGATTGGAACAAAATGACTGAGGACATTGTTAATATATACAGCATACATAACTTTAAGGGGCTAGATGATATTAGGGAATGTTTAAGAAGTAAAATTCCCTTACCATATAGTACTAATAAGTAATTATAACCAGTCCCTACAGACCTACCTTTGGTTATTCCATATCTTTGGTTTCTTCGTATGCTCTAGTTCAGTCCATTAACAGCAAGTCTCCCCCCCCCTGTATATGACATTGCTCCAGTTCACTCTGTCCCATGCACACTGTACACGAGACCTGGCCTTTGTATTTTTTAACTTGTCTCTTCTTGTTTTCATAGATTTATTTGTTAATGTATGTGTACTTGCTTGGCACCTAGATGCATACATACTTCCTAGCGTAAGCAAGTATTGCTTGCATTGCTTTTAATAGCCAGACTAGCTAGCAGAATTCTTTAACAGTGTTTTGAGCTATTGAACTCTGAGAATGCGGAGATGGTTTGTAAGTGAAAAGTTTAGGAAGACTGTATGTGTTGCTATGCTTTTATGCAGAGGAGGACATTATTTTATTGCAGACATTATATTGATTACTTTGTTATTGAAAAAGCTGGAATCTCTTTCACTCTGTAACTAAATGTTACAAATTAATTATTTCTGTTTTGTAGGTTATAGAAATTGACCCAAGTCATAAAGGTCGAATACGGGTGGCTATGACCGTAGCACTGGAGCCAAATTTTGATGTAGTGAAGCAAAGACAAAATCAGCTTGTGGAAAAGTATATGACAGGTGAGACTTCAAGATTATTTGTGACTATGAATTTTTATGCTACATATTATACATTCTTCCATTAATGGGTTATGTAAAGAACCGTACAATTTTTTTAATTGTATTGGGACAGAACCTATGCCTATCCTCAAACATGCTAAACTGTTTCTCTCTCCTTTGCAGTTTGTCTCTTGAGCATGAGATATATTCTCTAAAATCTTCCTCCTTCATGTGGGTATTCCTTCATGCATGTAGGTCAAAACATATAGGAGAAAAATGTAGTTTTGAAATTTGAAAAGCCAATTCTCTCCAAGGCAGTGTCCCTATGCATACATTTCTAGGCCTTTTTTA
>JAUUDZ010287628.1:0-11992 GCA_032361705.1 Panulirus versicolor | reverse complement strand
AGAGAGAGAGAGAGAGAGAGAGAGAGAGAGAATTAGAGTGAGCTGAAGCCACCAGACACTCTGGTGTCAACCTGGCAAAGAGTGCCAGGCACCTTGACGTGACTAACTTCACTAGTCCTAGCGAGGTCCCTTCCAACATGTGTACAGGACTACGGCAGCAAGTGCCCGGGCCTCTCTCTGTTTTACAAACATATACCACAACACAGGATGTTGTCAAGATGGCCTTCCAGGGTCTTATGACACTAGGCCAGCTGTCCTGGAGACTCGTTTGGCAGGTACGAGTGGGACTGGGATGGGGACAGGACCTCCCTAAACATGGCCACCGCTGCTGGAGACCTTGCTTGCTGTATGACGCCTGGTGAGGCATCCAATGTCTTCTCTCACAGGGGAGACTCTGGCGTCGTCCCCGAACATTATCACGTCATCAGACTGAGTAACAGGAGCGTTTGAACTTTTTGTTCTGAAGACACTACCGCCGCCGGCCAGGTGGCAGGGAGTGCCCCAGGAAACAGGTATTGAACCCGTCCTGTACATGGCTACGCTACTCCAATATCTCTCTCGTCAACAACACATCGTTAAACGTGACGCAGTGAGTAATCTCTTGAAAGCTTGGATCACTTCACGTAAGAATGTCTGGAGGATGGAAGTTCATAATGTTCTGTGAAGGTGCTCTATACGTGAGTGTGGAAGTGTGCAAGGAAGTTGTAGCTTAACGTGATGGAGGAGCTTGAAACAATAAAACAAGCATTATATATGTGACTGAAGACTGTACAAACCCCATCGATCCTTAGGACATGGCAGCAGACTTGGTAATATTATACAGACAGGCTTAAAAAAGACCAATCGTAGAGAATTTTTGAGGTGACTTAATTGTTCTAGGAAGTTATGGATGTAAAGTCTTCACCATTTTTTTGCTGCGAATGCAGAGAGTTTAACTTTTGGTGAAATAACTCCCTTATGAATGAAATGCCTAAACATCTAACTTTCTAAAATTAGAAGTCAATTTAGTTTGTGACTTTCTGGGGAACTTACACTATTTTATAATGATTCCACTTATCTCTGGAATATCACATAAGTATTCCTGCCAGAGTTTAGAAATATTCTGTTGGGGCAGACTCGAGGCAACTCATGTCATCAACAGAGGAAATGACTCTGACTCGCTGGTGTGAGATGTAACATCAGTCATACACATAAGTAAATGCAAAAGGTTTAGTACAGATTCGCGTGATGCTCCATTAGCAACTTTTTTAGATGAAATTCTCTTCACGAAGTGTTTGCGATATCCAACATAGCTACAGAAACAGCTGTTCCACAAAGGAGCACGAAAATGCGTGTGAACAACAAACCCTCACGTGAGTACATGTGTGGTGTGAGGCTGACAAGACTGCTGGCCATAATGTTTCGCTGGACGAATAGACAGATGGATGTACAATAAGACGACAGCTCCATCGTCGTACGGTCATAGTAGCGGAGACGTATGACTAAGGCTGGGGTAAACATGGATCTGTACAAAGGAGTCAGGATGGGGTAGGAGACCTGAATGTAAGGAGATATGAAGACTAGATTTACAGGGGAAAGAAAGAGGCGATAATCATGGAGGATGGTCATGAGGTAGACCAAATATTGAAGTATTAGAAAGATAACGAAAAAAGATATTGAAAAGAGAGAAATCTATGAAGGATATCAGACGCAAGGGGAAGCACCAGAATATGAAAGAGGGTGAAAAGAGAAATATAAATTGAAAGAAGAAAGGCAATGAAGACAGGAGGACTAAAAACGAGAGGTGAAGTGTGAAGGCGAAGAATAATACACATGATAAAACAGAGGAATGGAAAAGAAGAGTTGATAAGAAGGAGAA
The DNA here is from genome assembly GCA_032361705.1 of Panulirus versicolor. Lineage (NCBI taxonomy): Eukaryota > Metazoa > Arthropoda > Malacostraca > Decapoda > Palinuridae > Panulirus > Panulirus versicolor. The sequence continues at coordinate 10,134 of JAUUDZ010287628.1, read as the reverse complement.
AAGAAGGAAGTTAAGAAATAAGGATGGAAGAAATTCTACCACGGAAGAGTAAGAAAGAACTCTGGGAAGGGAGGGGGAGCGGGGGGGGGGGGCTATGGCACCCCGGGGACATATGTTGTGAGGAACAGACCCACTGAAGACCAGACAACGATATTCTAACATCATGCTTCAGACCTCTGACACACCTTTGGCCCCTGCCACACCCCTGAACCCTGCCACACCTCTGACCCCTGACCCCTGCCACACCTCTGACCCCTGCCACACCCCTGACCCCTGCCACACCTCTGGCCCCTGCCTCACCCCAGATGAACTAACTGCCACACCTCGGATGGATCATCTCCTCGTCACCTAGTGCCCTCACCTTCTCAAAATTCTCCCCAGTCTCCACCAATTCTAATCTCCCTTTACCCTTCTTCACATCTCTCTCTTCTCACAACAACATTCCATATATAACATTTTTTCGACTTCTCCCATGTTGCCTGCCTCCCCCCGTGTGCACGGGCCCCCCCCCCATCCCCAACACCCACCTTGGATCAGCATCATGCTAGGGGGCGCCGCTTCTACACCCAGGTTGCCCAGCTACACCGTAGGATTCCATGGATTTATCACTAGACCAATATTTGAAAATCAATATCCTCCCCGTGACTGTTGAAGACTTCTCCCCTCTCTCTTCCTCCCCTTCACTCGTCCCCCTTCCCTTCCCCTCACTCGTCTCCCCTCCCCTCCTCATCCATTCGCTGCATTTCACCCCTCACCTTCCCTCTTACTTGCCTCTCTTTACCCTACCCTTACCTGTCTTTCGGCCCTCCTCCCTCCCTTGCTTTACGTACCTGTTGCTATTATAACCGTCCTTCCTCACCCTTGACACTGCTCGCATAATATTTGCCCCCATCTCTACTCTTCCCTTTTTTTTTTATATCCCCCCACTGCTGCCCTCATCTCTTACGCCTTCTCATTCTGCTCACCAACTATTGTAATCATATACTTTCCTGACCTACTAATCAGATATGAAGGTAAATATACTCCTAGCTTTTCTGTGAATCTCCATATATAGCGAGTTACATAAAGAGATCAGTATAGACTTCCGTATATAACGGGTTACAGGGAGAGATCAGTGTAGACTTCCGTATATGACGAGGTTACCACAGATGATCATTGTAAAACTAGGTAGCTATTGAGAGCGTAGCCAGTAGACTCAGCGCGCACATCGGGTCAAAAAATAGCTAGAACATTTACCTTTGTGGGGAAGAGTGAAGGGATTACATAGAAAGTAGGTATCTTAGAAACTAGATTGGCGACAGTGGATACAACAGTCGATAGACGTGATAATTTTCGAGTACTTAGAAGCGGGGTGGAACCCATATTAGGTGGAATGATATCGGAAACGAATCAAACGATACAATTATGATGTGCTAAGAAATGGATGAACATCCTTGCCTCATCCTTGTTGGAGATTCTTTAGTAAGTTTTGTGGTAGCAATAAAACTGGGAGGAGACTGTTACTCGGGGGTAAGGATAATAGACCTAATACACAAAGTACAGGACAAAGTTAGGGACACCGCTAAAGATAGCGTAGTCATGTTGAGGCGGGGGACCAACAACGTGGCCTAGGGTAGATCAGAAGAGATCCTTGGGAAGTGTGGGAGAATTACCACAAAGCTTAAATAAAGTTGAAGAAAGGTTGTCCTAGTAGGATTTCTTCCTAGGTTTGACATAGGAACTGTCACTCTGAGTTAATGCCAGGTATTTGTAACAGGACACAGAATATCTTAGGGGACGAGGGAGTTGAGTACATAACTAGATCTGTGGGATGGTTACGGTAGAGGGAAGCGTTTGTTTGCCAGCAATACCTTACCTTTAAACGGGGATGGTAAAGCAAAGCTGGTTTGGTTATCATCAAAGGCTTTGCAAGAGTTCAAGTAGATAATATCGTAGCATATTATGGAGTCCCACTTCCTATATCTGGATAAAAGTAGACCATTTGGATCTGTCAGACATGATCGTTTATTCCGAAACTCATGTTGATGGTCGGATATCATCACATTATCGTGATATCATCACATCATCTTCTGGCAGTTCAACGATTCTGTCTAGATTATTGTCTTGAACACTTTTCGTGGAACGAAAGAAAGGCTGATGGGATGGTAGTTCGAGATGGATTTTTTTTTATCATATTTCTAAGAAGAATCGGTGTTGCCCTGGATAGTTTCCGGCCATTTAGGACTTTCCCTTATTGCAATGATTTGTCGAATATTTCAGAGATCGAAAAAAGTTATTTCCCAGCTAAACTCTTTCAGTATTTTGAGGAAAATATCGTCTAGACCAGGTACTTTATGACATTCGATACATAATTATTCAATTTTTCAGATTCGGTGGCCTGAAATATGTTTGTGTCCGTGGTCAAGGGGAAGTGGGTGGGAAGGGTGGAGGGCCAAAAAGGAGTGGGTGGGAAGGGTGAAAGGTCAAGAAGGAATGGGTGAGAAATATGGACGGTCAAGAAGGAGTGAGTGAGAAGGGTGGAAGGTCAAGAGGTGGGAGGGAAGGGTTGAGGACCTTACGTTAGTTTAAACCTATCAAGTTCAATCTAAAAACGTTGTAATGGTTTCCGTTTTAATCGTGTTTCCAGACGGTACTCATCTAACCTGAACCTGGTCACCATCCCAGTTATGTTCCCCCAATACCGTCAGCCTCCACCGTCAGCCTGGTCACCACACCAGCTGTGTCACCCCGATAGAGTCAGCCTGTTCATCATTCCATCAGTATTCTTCAACACTGTCAGCCCCTACCGTCAGCCTGGTCACCATCCTTGCATTATTTCCCAACACTGTCAGTATTCACAGTCAGTGTCCATTCCCGTACCCTGAGGTAATATTCTGACTAAAGATTTTAACAAAAATCTCGAACCCTGGGACAGTCCATCCCTCCAGGCTCGTCACTATCTGTCGATAACGCTTCCATGTCGGAGTTATGGCCGCTGTATGAGGCACGAACGAAGAAATACACTCAGACATGATGGCCTGCAGTAGACAGTGATGTCCTTGCTAGTGTCTCAGGTAACGCGGTTCTTACATACCTGTTCTTATATGTTCTTTTGAACGGTGTTCTGGCTGCCGGCAGGTCTGGCGTTGTGGATTTAACTCCTCCCTAAACTTTTCTCAGTCTTCAGCCTTCCTGCTCATGTCGTAACAACTTCTGCCGACCTACAGGTCATAAAGCAAAGATCTCCCCTTCCTCCCTCGTGGCCTCTTGCCCTCATACCTTCCTTCTGTCGCTTCTCTCACCAGACCTCTTCCTTGCAACATCTGTCTCATCTATTTCTTTTGTTTGTGTGGTGCTATCATGAGTAAACTCCTTCCCTCTTCCATTTCACGTCAAACTTCGTTGTACTGATGTTCCTTCTGTTACAGGGCTACATTTCAGAGCTTTATGATAGTTTTTATCTTCTGTTTTTAAAATCCATGTTTCTGCGCCATACTATGATCCATTTTTAGTTCTTTACTATCCATATCGTCAGTTTCTGGTCAAGGTTAATTATGCGTAGCCTATTTTCTCTGTCGCAAGCTGCTTCGTCCAATGCAATTCCAATCCTCATTACCGTATTACACCCTCCAGTGCAGATAAATCACTTTCCTATATGCCTGAAATGTTTTCACGTCCTCAAACGTTTTATTTTAAGTGGGTATATTTACGGCTTCCTGTTTTCTCCTTTCAATATTCGTCACTAGTTTCTGGGCACGTTGGCTTTCATTCCAAAAACATTTGTTGTACCAGCTAAACTCCTGAACACTGTGATACACAGATTTCAAAGGTGACGCTTTTCTAGGTCCCTGCATTCACCGTATATGAAAATAAAACAAAATAAAAAAGAAATAAAGTTCCAAAGAAGACTTTACTCTTATCATGTATGACTTCCATGGAAATGATGTGATCTCCGGGTGGGTTTCATGAAGCATGAAACTGAAACTTTGCTGAAGTACGACAATATAAGAATGTTTACCTGAAACTTCAACCATTACACGGAGAACTAGCAGTTTACACCGGTCATCCTCGTGTGTGAGGCAGTTTGAATCATGTGGCTGATATGTTATGGAAATTACTCTAAGGAACAACGTATCCCTTCATTTTCTATAGGCTAAGAAATAAACAATTAAAAAAACAATACTGGACTTAGTGCAAGTTAAAAAGTGCTCTCTCATACCATTATCGCTAACCACTTTTTTAACGTATCCTCTCCAGCTCCTACAAGCTTACGAAGTACTTCGTTACTCTTTGTACGACCTTCTTTTTCCCACACATATACATTTTTCCTAGTGACGGACATGACACGGGCAAGTAACATGCCTCAGTCAAGGCCATCTCGGGTGAAAGAAAAAAGTAAGAGGGATAGAAAACAGAAATTGATTATGGCTCCGCAGGTGCTTGTAGGCCTGATTTTTAAAGGAAGAAAGGTTGTATGAAGAGGGAAAGACAAAAGAAAGAGGGAAATTCCACAGCTTAGCTGTTCGAGGGAAGGAGTCATCATCACGGCCAATCCTCGATTGGTCGGTCTCCACAGAGAAGCTATGGGAAACAACAACCAAACGAGTGCCACGGGTCCAAACCTTATGGGTGGCGGCACATGCAGACAATTCTCGAGAACAATTATGAAAATAAAACCTATAGAAAAGGGAGAGAGCGGCAACATCGCGGCGAACGGAAAGGGAAAGTTGAAGGGAGCTGACACCAGGAAAATTGATAAGACGGAAGCCTTTTGATTTCATATTAGTCAACGGAGAGGTGGGGGATGAGCCACTCCAGATGCGTGAACAGCGTTCCATACCGTTCCATACTAAGCTGAGACGAAATTGGTGAGCAAGGATTGACGCCAGCTCAGTGGAACGCTCCTTCAGAACCTGAAGGGTATGCTACCTAAGCCATACGCCCTGTCCATCTGGATCTGGGAGAGTAGCTAGAAGACTCTACGCGAGGAGAGAATACGTTCAGAACATAACTGAAGAAGGGAAGAGATGGAGTGAAGGATTAGAATCTGAATCATCCAAGGTTGAACGAGAGGAAAACAAGGTGCCAACAAAAGCAGCTTTACCAGTTGGAGAATTAACAATAGATTGCTCATGGAGGAAAAGAGGAGGAAAGGTTGAACTGCAGAAGTTATGTATTTGCTTATGGTTAAGGACCAAGGACTCCGAGTAGATATGAAAGCAGAGTGGCTGTCTGGGGAAGATAAGAATTTCATGGTCCAGTACGTAACATCCCTGATCCAACAGGCATCAAAGCAAGAGCGACCAAACCATGGTTAAGGAGAAAAGGATTTCTAGGAAGATGGGATGTAGACTCCTGTCCTAGCCAAGATAACCTCCGCTATGCGTTCAGCACAATACGAAGCATTTCGACCAGAGATGCTTTATCCATTCCAGGAAAAGTCAATGAAAAAGCTGACAATGTGATACTGTAACTGCCAGAATACGAATGAGGTACAGGTACATGTGGCAAGTCGCGAGTAACTATGATCTGCACCTGATGAGCATAAACAAGGACAGCAAGTGTTCCAAAATCATTTATTTCAGACCTCAAGGCTTACTGTTTAGACAGCTTCGCAATCGCTTTACTGATAGCAACATCCTTAAAGACTGTCTGACACTATATCCCAAATTCGTCATGTATTGAGCTGTGTAAACACCTGGTGTAATCATGTCCAGTACAAGCACGTTCTGTAATTACAGTGCTCAGCGTGTAATGTACCTTAACCATTATTCTATCATTGTCATTGTTAACAACATGCCCGATGCCTGTATATCCTGTGAGTATATGCACAATATCTAATGTATCTTTGATCTGTTTTATTGTTATCAGTGTTAACAAATGGACGCCACGCTCTTTCTGTATGACAAATCTAAACTTACTTTTGTATTACACAGAATGTCACTCACTATCCAGTGATTATGTATCACGTTTTTGCTGAATCCTAGACTACTGCCCCCTTAGAACACTTTGGGGCCTTAGGTCCCAGTCGAAGCTCTCCTGTCACCTTCCTGTGTCATGTACTTTACCCACTGTGCGCTCTATACTGGCCTCCATCTACCACTAGATATGCTCTCACTGAAATGCTTTATCTCTGTTTATCCAGACAACCAATAAAACAAAAAGCTGAGCACTCCCAGAGTGCCAAAGTCGGCGCGTCGAGGAGGGTGTGTGGTCAGAGGACACTAAACGAGAGAGTTTAGAGGTTAAACAGAGGTCAAGTGTGTTAGACGGGTGGTCGTGACGGTCAGGAACTCTGGTAGGGTGTTTGGCCATTTGTTCTAGATCGTTACGGAGAAAAGGAATACGTTTCGGTTTTACCAGGATCAGCAATCCTTGTGGTGTACATAGAAATCCCCTCCGTAGAGGATTTCAGCGCGTGGATGATAAGACAATAGAACTTCGTGGCAAGAAGTGACATAGACGAAGAGTTGTACATAGCTGGAGGAATTAGGAGGGAAGTAAACGAAGCACAAAAGCAAGGTTATAGAAAGTAGAGAGATTTTAGGCCAGATGGCATCAAAGTTGGAAGACTCATGATCCACGAGGCGAGAATTATGTTTCTGTACTACAGTAAACACAGCCACCACTCTTGGAGCGGAAACGATTATAGTGATTGTAGTTGGAAGTCTGACAATGCAGAGGAAAAGCAGCCTCGGACTGTTGGATTGTTATTCTCAATTAGATCTTTATTTAATTTTTTTCTATATCCACATTTGCTTTTCTATACTCATACGCAACAACAATCCAACTCTTTATTCAAGGCCTCATATTCTTCGTTTTGCCGTGTGTTCATCAACATATTTAAGATTTTGCATCTTCCATTTTTTTGTTAACCAACTTCCTTAAACATGACTTCCATCTTAGCCCCACACACGTTTGTGTCACCCTTTCGTTCAGCAGTCTTTAAGGGCCTCCACATAACCTCACCTTGTACCATTCCATCAGTGTCTTTCAGCTTCTCATGTAATCCTCTTTCAAACAACCTCTTACACTTTCTTCCCTAAACTTTGTCAACTTTTATCTTTTATGCCTTTTTATCGTGTTTGTTTCTGATGAGAGTGCCTTGTTAACCTGCATGTTACTGTTATAAGAACTGTTAATACCCTCACATCATGATCTATCTTCTCAGAAACATGTCAGTCATACTTTTGTTTTACCCTTTCTTCCCCATACTTATGCATCATATATGTAGAACCATTCTGGTAGTGACAGTATGTGTGTACATCTCTCATCCCCATCTATGACCATAATCCACGTATCCTTCCATCATTGTCATATTCATCCACCCTTCACTCTCACCAGCCACTAACGTCACGCATCATGACGAACGCCACCACTGGATCCAGGTATTACTTTGTTTACATTTCCCTTCCGAAACTTCCCGTCACCTCTTCTCTGTCACCGCAAGGCACACGTTTTGTAGCCATCACATCTGAATCTTCTGACCCAAATGCTCTTAAGGTTACTTATAGTCAGCCATCTTGACAAATAGTTTTCTCCACCATGAGTCCCGTACTTTCCGTCTCGTAGACATCTTCGCCGTCTAGCACGGGTAACCGCACACCTCTCAATCCATTACAGGGTTCCAGTACCCATGGACTATGTCTCGCACAAAACTACGTATCTAAGCTACTCTTCGCAAAACCATGTACCGCTTCCAGCCTCTCACATTTCATTCAGTTATACGAAGCCACATAACCTGCACAGGCAGTTAACTGCTGGCACACTTCCCTACGATCGAGGCCACGTGCATCTTTCACGGAAATTGATTTGGCAGACATGAACGTCTGAATGAACGGGGAGAACAAAACGATGATTGGAGCCAGAAGATGGAGGAAGAAAAGTTAAGGTGTGTTCCGATGGGTGACTGAGACCAGGAGAAGTGATCTGACGGAGGAATGGAGCGAATGGTTAATAAGGAGGGCACTTCGATGTGTGAGTGAAACTGAAATGGTTTAGCGATATCATGGGGGACTGAGGAGAGGTGTTCTGGTGGGTGACTGGAGCACAGAGTCAGAACATGTGATATGATGGTGAGAAGTAGACAAGGTTGTGGCACTGCCTCTATTAACAGAAGAAGTGCCGTTGAAAATCTCTATCTGACGAAGACATAGAAACCACGAGTAACTAATTAAATCACTAATAACTAATTTCTACCTACTTCCGTCGACAGTATATCTTTAATCTCTTCATATATTTAGGTTTAATAAAGAAACTACGATAAAGGTGGAACTGGAAGCGCTACAAATGACGATGAAACCGAGTTCTCATGACCCTCACGATACACATGATAATCAATAACTCATACTAATTACCCTGTTGTTAACTGACCATTACAACTTACGATCTACCGGAGTTCGAACCCTGTAACTTTATCCGGAGTCGACGATCTATGTACTAACGGCCACATAGAAATCCCGGGAGGCAGCCATTGCCAGAAGTAGCAGAACTATAGCGAACGTGTCGATACGGAGCGCGTGTGGTTGTGCTGCCTCTAATGGAGAGCTGTACCGGGGTGGAAATCCTGAGGGTGGCCTCTGATTGGTCAACAACATCAAGACACAAGGCGGCGGGGCGTGAGACCTCGCGCCACTGGTGTGAAAAACACCTACGTGGCAGTCGCTCATTGGCCGTCACGCCATAAGTTCTCCCTATGATTGGCGGGAAGGTGTGAATGTTCACGCCCCGAGTGTGAATTATCACGCCTCGGAGCGAATCGTCGGGCGGATGGTAATAACGTCAACAGCAATGGTGGACGGATTATGGGGCTGTGATGGAAGGGGCTTCCTCCCGTTCTCTACTTCATACGATCTCGATATCGTCTCTGTACCCGGTCCTACGATGTCTTAAGATTACGACGTGACGTGCGTGACGGTCACTAGTCGTGTGACTAGGCTATGGAGGGAAGAACCTTGAGATATAATAGTGTGACAGACGTTTGTGCTTACCTCAACAATGGTGGTGTATCGTTAAAGGTGGGAAAACTCGACACTGCTCGTCCCATACGGGTGTGCATGTGACCGGAACAAAATCTGAGGAAAGAGAAAAAAGTCAATTAAATCTGACAATTATGTAGGTAGATGTAGATCACTGTCGTGGACGTATAACGAAACACGACAAGAAATATTCACTTCAGTAAAGGTGCAGACTGAAAACAAAGACAGATGAACCAAGGAAAGGAGAGATATAACCCACCCATGAGTATAACACACCCTACACACACACACACACACACACACACATATATATATATATATATATATATATACGATAAAATGTATATGTCTGTATATGAGCGTGTGTGGGCGTTTATGTATATACATGTGCATGTGGGTGGATTGGGCCATTCCTCGTCTGTCTCCTTGCGCTACCTGGCTAACGCGGGAGACGGCGGTTAAGTACAATACAATAAATGAAATATGTATACATAGTATAATCATTCTTATTATCATCATTATCACTTTTGTTATTTAAACCCGGAACTCATCCTCCAAGGGGCTTCTGTAGCTTCAAGGCTGCGCCCCAGCCAGTAGCAGGGAAAGGATGGACTCCCTTGCAATGAGAAAATTCTCTGACGGGATTGCATTATGGTGATTCAACCTCGCTGAAGGTCACATTTCGTATGTGTAAAGTTGAAAATACCGTCCTCCAAAATGAAGGTTTATGCCCTACTGTAGGTATGCGGATGACATTTATGTTCCTGTTGAGTAATGAAGAACATCTGCAGCGTCTGCAACAAACTTTGGAAGAACGTTCAGTGCTGAAATTCACATAGGGACTCATGGTACAATTCCCTTTCTTGACGTATTGGTTCAATTAGAAAATGGGCATTACATCACAATATAACCACAGACTTAGGAAAATTCGTGAATGCAGTTAATGAGTCTCCATGACGATACAAAATGACTAAACAAATCATACATACGCTATGTATACGAGAATAGTTCATCATGGACACTTTCCAACGTTGAAATACATGTGTGAGTGTGTGTGTGTGTAGTGGTAGTGGTAGTAGTAGTAGCAGTAGTAATAGTAGAAGTAGTAGTGGTGGTAGTAGTAATAGTAGTAATAATAGTAGTAGTAGTAGTAATAGTAGTAGTAGTGGTAGTAGTA